>JACCPG010008332.1:0-38167 GCA_016069955.1 Drepana arcuata | reverse complement strand
GTGCAAGAAGAGGCAGAGGAAGGCCACGTTCCAATTACCTGGATCAAATAGATCGGACTCTGAAGGACGGGAACGTTAAGAGTACTCGAAACCGACGAGCATGTATGAAGAGACTGATGAATGTGGACGAAGCGAAAGAGGTATGTAAGTCTAGAGAGAACTGGCGCTCTATACTCTCTGCCTACCCCGTTAGGACTTGGCGTGATGATATGTATGTAACTTATTATAACCAACATCCATAATATTTACTTAAATTTATTTACTCAACAAAATTATTATTGATAATGCTATAGTGAATATGTTTGCTACTCAATCGCGCCAGAACAGCTGAATGATTTGAATGAGATGTTACACAAATAAAAATTATTTGCCGGATTAACCCAAATGATATGTTTTATTTTAGAACAAAAATTTACATTAAATTTAATTATAATGTAAATTTAAAACAAAAAAGCCGTTATGGCCGAGTGGTTCGTGTAGTTAAAATCCCGACAGTACCAATGAGTTTTTCTGAACTTAAGGTGGAGAAGTGTAGTAAAACATCGATAGGAAACCTGCATACGTTTGAGAAGCAATTCAATGACGTATGAATGGTCGTGCTTGAGTAACGGCGATACACTGGCCTCTGAAACGTTGCACCTAAAATATATCCCTGGCGGAAAGTGGGTGTGTGGGTATTACCTATACACCTTTGCCTACCCCTTCGGGGACCCTTGTGGAAAATCGTGAGGGTATACTATTATTATTATATTAAATTGTACGCGAATGAAACGGCAAGACACGGCTAGTATCAAAATATATTTATCAAAAGAGGCTTTGGTGTTACGTATAAATAAATCTATATGTCCCGATGGAAGCATTTAGAGCTCCCGAGAGCTCAGCACCAAGTTCTTATCCGTTTGACGTGGTTGTTAGAACCTAAACGGCTGGCTTTGGTTACGTTTGAATGGTGGTTTTGCTTAGTTTAACTAATATCGATATTTTCGTTGGGAAATTGTGCTTCGCTTATCTAGTGGTGTTCTTTGATCAATGGTCTTATTTTATAATAATATAATATAATTTAATATACTGAACTGTGTGGACTACTGGACTGTGTGGGCTGTCGTAATAATCCTGTGCAATATAGTTTCTTAAGTTTTTATTAATAATAATAATTTTGTTAGTAAATAAATTTAAGTAATGTATGGATGTTACGGTTATAATAAGTTACATACATATCATCACGCCAAGTCCCTAACGGGGCAGGCAGAGAGTATAGAGCGCCAGTTCTCTCTAGACTTACATACCTCTTTCGCTTCGTCCACATTCATCAGTCTCTTCATACATGCTCGTCGGTTTCGAGTACTCTCAACGTTCCGGCCCTTGAGCGTCCGATCTATTTGATCCAGGTAATTGGAACGTGGCCTTCCTCTGCCTCTTCTTGCACACACTTTTGATATACACACTTATAATAAGTTAGTGACTAAATTGTTCCCCTTTTATAATTCCTTTCCCCCTCTTAAGTTGCTGTACCTCACAGGGTCCACTGTATACCCTGATATTATGTATTATGATAGTATTGAAAGTGGAATAGCGATAAATAATAATAATTATTATTATTTCTACATGTTTCAGTTCCTAGGATAAAAACAAAGTATATATTTTATTTCAGGAACAAAGTCTTATCAATGAAACCACATATCTAGTGAATTATAAAATAACTGATAGGAGAAAAAACGGCAAAACAAACGTTAATACCGTTGCAAGCTAGTGAATTATAAAATAACTGATAGGAGAAAAAACGGCAAAACAAACGTTAATACCGTTGCAAGCTAGTGAATTATAAAATAACTGATAGGAGAAAAAACGGCGAAACAAACGTTAATACCGTTGCAAGCTAGTGAATTATAAGATAACTGATAGGAGAAAAAACGGCGAAACAAACGTTAATACCGTTGCAAGCTAGTGAATTATAAAATAACTGATAGGAGAAAAAACGGCGAAACAAACGTTAATACCGTTGCAAGCTAGTGAATTATAAAATAACTGATAGGAGAAAAAACGGCAAAACAAACGTTAATACCGTTGCAAGCTAGTGAAATATAAAATAACTGATAGGAGAAAAAACGGCGAAACAAACGTTAATACCGTTGCAAGCTAGTGAATTATAAAATAACTGATAGGAGAAAAAACGGCAAAACAAACGTTAATACCGTTGCAAGCTAGTGAATTATAAAATAACTGATAGGAGAAACAAACGTTAATACCGTTGCAAGCTAGTGAATTATAAGATAACTGATAGGAGAAAAAACGGCAAAACAAACGTTAATACCGTTGCAATAATTAACAGCATCCCCGTTATCCCGTAACGTTATTGCATACAGATCGTAAACTTGGAGTCTCCTTTCATTCCTACCCGGCAATAGAAAAAGTCGGCCGCGACACTAAGTGAGTACTTTACGTCATATCCGAAATCCCCGTAAAGTGAGTCCGGTAAATCCGTTCGATGGTCCGCGCTACCCGCGATCCCAGTAATAGCAATAGCTTTGTATTAAAGCTTTCGGGAAGACGTCCCGGTGTGTGGTATAAGACATGCGACACGTGGTATTATTATTACTTGGCGTCACACATCAAAAAGGTCACTGAAGCGAAAGGCGGGCGTGTGTAGTAATACACCTACATTTCTCCGCAGATGTATAATTAAGTTGCAAAAGCGACAGATGGCGAATCCGTCGCCTTTTTTCATACACAAAAATATACGATTTTGAATTTCATCTCAAACGTGTACCTACAAGTTTCCTTTCGTGATTTCTCGAAAAGTTGCGAGGAATTATCGAACTAAATGTGTGAATTCCAATCTGAGGTAGGTGACTGACTCGCGCATCTGTCACGTCGACATTTGAATATGTGTAGCCGCTAGTAAAAAAAATGAACACACTACAAAACTCCCCGTTAATATTGCTGGTTATAGGAGGTTGGCCGCGCGTATTTAATAATTCTTCGGTAACCGCTGTCCACCAGGCGACGTTCTTGTTTGCCACCTTAGTTACTTAGTATACTAAGTAATAGCAAGCGTAATTTGGGTCTTGGAATTTACACCTTTGGTTAACTCTTCGATAAGCATATGATCTTGTGTTAGCTGCAATCACTCGCCAATCGCTGATCTCCTATTACTTGTCGGGCCAGTGTTATATCGGCGTGGCTTAGCGCTTTTTCATCAATCCTGCTTTATTACGGCGGATTCGCTTTTGTCTACGGCCGGATGCCGGTCATTTAGCCAACCCGCGCCACTCTCTATTACACCCATCCGATTCCATTCTTATCTGTCGTCCGGGACCGTCCGGAATCCGTCTTCGGACGTCATCTAGCCACTGTTAGGACCTGTTACGTTATTTTTTCCCCTCTTTTTTAAGCCACTTGATGTATTGCCGCCCTCCATTGTCGGTTTGTTTTCTGTTTGGCAATTTTTAACGGGATTAGGCCCGGCCGGTCTCGGCTTGATCACGTCTTCGCAGCTGCCCTCTATTTATGACGCAATATTTCATGGAATATTGAGTAAAGTGGCCTCTAATCTACTAATATAATGGTCGGTTTAGCGAGTGCGTTTCCTCCCAGTTCAATTGTCCGGTTTTTCATTGTCGATGTATCTGGGTTTAGTGGTTAATGCAAGATTATTGTCTCATGCTCAGTCTTGTCTGCGTAATATCTTCCCGAAATATATTGCTCTCTCCTCCGTTCGTCGCCTTTGTGTACCGGCGCATAAATTGGTCATTAATACTTAATTTTTTCATGGAACCGGATGCTACTTTGCGGACATTCATGTTTGCAGATGACATTACCATTACTGAATTTCATAAGAACCCATTAAGCGGTAAACGCGTACAAACGTAACAGACAGACATATTGCATTTATTATATAAATTTGGACAGTTTTTGGAAGAGACATTTAAGACCATAATGTTTTAGTGTCACAGATTGTATTTGAGCTTCAAGGCAAAGGACAACGTCGAGAGGAAACAGAAAAGAAACATTTGAGAAGAAATTCAAATACGTAATATAGATAGGTCTAAGCCGTGACTGAGAAACGGTGATGGACTCGCCATCTGTCGCACTGGTACCTGAATATATCCCAGGGTGATGTTACGCTTCTTCCTACCCTTCGAGGATATCTATTTGTGGGAAGGCGTAAAGGCATATGGGAATGACAAATTACTTTGATTAGACACACCACGAACTTTACGGTGAAGGAAAACATCGAGAGGAAACCAGCATACATCTGAGAAGCAATTCAAAGGCGTATGTATAGTCGTGCTTGAGTTACCGCGCTGGACTCACCATCTCTCACGTTGGCACCTAAAATATATCACTGGCGGAAAGTGGATGTGTGGGTACTACCTACGCACCTCTGCTTACCCCTTCGGAGACCCTTGTGGGATGGCGTGATGATATGAGGATTAACTTTCTCTCTACTAAATCTCAATAATGTATTTTCAAAACTCCATAAAACATCAGCAAAAACAATAAATTGTTGGCATCACAATAGTTCAGTTCAAACGTCGTCGGGTCCTGGCAACGTTCCCGAAGTAATGGGATTAAATCATGCGACATTAGCGACCTCAGTCGGCCGCCATAAATAATCTTCCTTTTATTAAACTGCTCGAGATAAATGATTATAGACTCGGCCCTGACTCTCTAGTTGCGTTCTATTTTTGTACTAGATGCGACGAGGTCCGAAAATATCTTAGGCATAAATACCTCCTATAAGATTCTAATAATAAGGTCACGATTGTGGGTTTTCCCCAAGCATACATTCTATTTCTTTATGCATTCATTATTCACATGCACTAACTGGGGTAACTAGCCTACAGGCCTCCCCAGTTTTATGCCGCGTGGGTGTGTTACTACTCGCCTCTGCCTACCCCTTGTGGGAAGAATTGAGTATGTGTATATATATCTGCTCACCTTCCCACAGGCGAAGTTGTGTAGGTTGTAGCCACAGATTTTGGGGGCTAACGTGACAGATAGCGAGTCCATCGACGTTACTCCAGCACGACTATACATGTCTTTAAATTTCTTCTCAAACGTATGCCGGTTTTCACTCGATGTTTCCTTCACCGTAAAGCTCGTAGTGTGACTAATGACTGTACTTAAGTTTAGAAAAACTCATTGATACCTACAGTCGCAATTCGAACTTGCAATCATTGTGATGCAGGCAACTACTCAAACTACTCTGCCACCACGGTATCATAATAGTAGCTAGTAAATAATAATGTTTCTTCCAGCATAAGGCGTGGATTCGATACATCTGTGTAGTTATTTTGTGCATCGCGTGTCCATTGTCCGGCCATATTGGTGACGCAGCTTACGTTTTGAGTAATTGTACTCGTGACAGATCCTCTGTGTGTGTAGTGTGGGAGGTACTTTATTGTTCAACTATCGTCTGTTCACGGAATTCACGTGAATAGAGAAAAGTCATAGCCGTGGTGACCGAGTGGTTCGAGTAATTGCCTGCTACACAACGATCGCAAGCTCGAATCCCGACTGTACCAATGAGTTTTTCTGAACTTAGTGGTTAGTCACACCCCCACATGAATGGATGAAAATATTGTTGGAGTGTATGAGGTTATGCGAACGCGATGTATGATTGTGAATCGTAAGCGTCTCGTATTCACATACTTAATTAAAAACTTTTTATACGTTTTTGTTAGGTATATACACTTACTTTGTTATTGTAAAAACGGTATGTGCAAACGCTGTTATAACTAAATATTAAATATGTATAGTATTTATATCCTCACGCCTTCAAAGGCAGAGGTAGGCAGAGGTGTAAAGTAACACAGGGTGTGTTCTTCAGAACTCTCGCCTAAGTTATATTTAGATGCCATGACGTGACATATGGCGTGGAGGTATCCTATACTTATTATTGTGTTGATATGATCAAGGTAATCGAATCAACTTCTGTAAGCATTAGTTGTACCTACATGTGGCTACGTTGTTTGTCATTATCTAATAGAATCGTTTGTCATTCGCTCCTCGTACAGACTCTGGTGCTTAAACTGTGGGGTTATTTTTAATAATGATCATATTATAGGCATGTTACGTTTGTTTGGACACATAGAAAGGATGAGTGAAGAAAGATTGACGAAACAGATATACAAAGCAAAAGTGTGTGCAAGAAGAGGCAGAGGTAGGCCACGTTCCAACTACCTGGATCAAATAGATAGAAATAGGGAACGTTAAGAGTACTCGAAACCGACGAGCATGTATGAAGAGACTGATGAATGTTACGAAGCGAAAGAGGTATGTAAGTCTAGAGAGAACTGGCGCTCTATACTCTCTGCCTACCCCGTTAGGGACTTGGCGTGATGATATGTATGTATGTATCATATTATATGAGCCAGTAACCGCTTACCATCAGGCGGACCGCATGCTTGTTTACCACCCATGTGGTATAAAAAAAAGCCGTTTTGGTCGGATGGCGAACCAATGAGGTGCTGATAAATAACTCAAATAAGTTAAAGTACAGGGATTTATCACATGAGCTTTACGGTGAAGAAAACATCTAGAGGAAAGCGAGACGGAATTCAAAGTCGTACGTGTATCCGTTCTTAAGAAACGTCAATGGATTTACCTTCTGCAACGTTTGCACCTAAATAAAGATCAAAAAAGCTCCGGTCATAAGAGGGTGGTGCTATATATCTGCCTACCCCTTCAGGCATCATTATAGGATGGCGTGATGATACAAAACTCCATTAAACTGGTCGGTTTCTTGGTATCAGTGACACATATATTTATATCTTTTTTTTTCAATGTGGACGAAGGGAAAGGGCTATGTAAGTCTAGAGACAACTGGCGCTCTATTCTCTCTTCCTACGCCGTTAGGGATTCGGTGTGATGATATGTTGTATGTATGTTTCAATGGTTAGAAGGCGAGTGTGAATGAAAGTGTTGGAAGTGGTAGACCTAGGCGGACGTTTCTAGACCAAATTAGGGACGTCTTGAAAAAAGGTCAGGTCAAGAGTACCGAACTAAACCGAAGAGCATGTATGAAGAGAATAATGAAAGTGGACGAAGCGAAGGAAGTATGTAAGGATCGTAGCAAGTGGAAAGAAGTGGTCTCTGCCTACCCCTACGGGAAAGAGGCGTCATTATATATGTTTCAATGCAAAATGAGCAGTTTTTTTATTATATATATTATTAAAAAAAAACACATAAGAAAGTTTGACAACCGTAATCCTATTTCGCGTATTGTCACCTACTCGGTATGGCCCGAAAAAGATATTTGATTAGCGACCACTGGCCACTTGGGGATGGGGACAGTCGTGTGGTGTGCGATCGTTACTACTACTGGATGTGGCGTTGATATGTTTTGGTAATCGATGTATATTGTGTAACAAACAGACACTGGTTTAACTTTTCTGTTACTAATACAATGTTCCAAAATATTATTCTTATTATAAAGTACAGTGATTAGTCAAGCCACGGGCTTTACGGTGGAGGAAACGTCGAGACGAAACCTGCATACGTTTGAGATATAATTCAAAGGCGTATGTATAGTCGCGCTTGAGTAACGGCGATGGACTCGCCATCTATTACGTTGGCACCTAAAATATATCTCTAGCGGAAAGTGGGTTCCCCTTATACACCTCTGCCTACGCCTTTGGGAACCCTTGTCGGTAGGCGTTAGGATATATTATTATTATTATATACATTATAAAGCTTTATTTGTTGGAACGCACTAAATTCAGAACTTCCAAAGGTACCTACTAATTAAATAAAAAAAATACGCAGGCTTAACCGCGGGGCATAGGTAGTATCTGTAAATTGATTTGTGAATCATGACCACAAAGAAATCAATAGGTAACATGCGAAAGCAACATATTAACGTACGCTTCCAGTTCATTTATATCCGTTTGTTCAAATACATTAGCCGATTCTCCCATGCCTCTGGGTTGCGTCAGGGGAAATACGGTCACCATAATTTGATACCGATATCAATCGTGGACGAAACATACGCTCGTCACGTACATCAGTCATGCCATTGTGTGCTCTAGAATTAAATGGTAGTGTCCAATGGTAGTGTCCCCTGTCGCCTTACAGCATTTTGAAAAACTCCTGTAATAGGTAATAATTGAAATGTCTATCGTTGCACTATGAAGTTCATGCATGCCCAACTATGCCCCGCGATGTCACCCGCATAACATTAGCTAGTGGCCGTGGTGGCCGAGTGGTTCGAGCAGTTGCCTGCGACGCAAAGGTCGCAAGTTCGAATCCCGACTGTACCAATGAGTTTTTTCTGAACTTAAGTACAGTGATTAGTCACACCACGAGCTTTACGGTGAAGGGAAACATCGAGAGGAAACCTGCATACGTCTGAGAAGAAATTCAAAGGCGTATGTATAGTCGTGCTTGAGTAACGGCGATGGTCTCGTCATCTGTCACGTTGGCAACTAAAATATATATCTGGCGGAAAATGGGTGTGTGGCTACTACCTATACACCTGTGTCTACTCCTTCGGAGACCCTTATGTGAAGGCGTGAGGTTAAATTACAATTAGTGTAATAATAAAAAAAAAAAACATCGTGCAAACAATTTAATTTCAAAACTTGCTGCACTACAATACACTCACACGCAAAATACAACATTAATAATTAAATGCGATAACGACATCAAATACATGCGGTACTTAATTATTATTATTATATCAGTGGCTAATCTCTATGACCATTCCCGATATTGGCCGCACCTTCATACAAATTCAATTATAACTAATGACCATAAAAGGCAGAAATTAAATCCCTGAGGGATACGTAACGATCCCAGCTAATAGTACCGAGCGATACATAATAGTGATATCAATTCTAAATGCCACTAATGACAGGGTATACCATTGATAGTGGCGTAGAGGTTCGCGCTACGGTGCTACGGGGCTACGGTGCTCGTAGACAATGCTACGACAGTTCGTTTCGAGTTCTCTTTGAATCATTTCTAATTAATTATGCGAAGTTAAGATCCGTGGTGGCCGAGTGGTTCGAGCAGTTGCCTGCGACACAAAGATCGCAAGTTCGAATCCCGACTGTACCAATGAGTTTTTCTGAACTTAAGTACAGTGATTAGTCACACCACGAGCTTTACGGTGAAGGAAAACATCGAGAGGAAAACCTGCATACGTCTGAGAAGAAATTCAAAGGCGTATGTATAGTCGTGCTTGAGTAACGGCGATGGACTCGCCATCTGTCACGTTGGCACCTAATATACCTCTGGCGGAAAGTGGGTGTGTGGGTATTACCTTTACACCTCTGCCTACCCCTTCGGGGACCCTTGTGGGAAGGCGTGAGGATATTTATTATAGGTTAATTTTATTCCAGACATTAATCAGAAGTATAGCAAGAGTGAGAGGTGATGCCTTTGCCCAGCAGTGGAGCATATTGGGCTAATACAAAAATACATTACTATTGTTCTACATGGATATTCGATTCTTGATACGTAAACACTCATATACCAGCTAGCAGTATAAATAACGTCTTATCTACCAGGATGGCCATTTCATGTGGATTCAATGCAGGCTGCGTACTTGTTCGCCTCCATTTTGCTAATAAAGCATTTTTGAAGGGAAAATTTCTTTAGGTGTGCTGAGAACTTTGGCTGAACAAAAATCATGTAACTCTCGTCATCGTCACCGCACGCTTCCCATGAGCTATATGTATACAACTAGATATAACTCCGTACGTTTTTAGTATACGAAATATATATACTTTGCGGAAAAATCTGTAGATCTTTCCGCAAAGCACCGAAGATGATTCTAACTCAATCGGACAACTCTTTTGTTCAACCTTTCTTAATTGTTAGCACGCGAAAAGGGCCGTATGTTTGTTTGCCACAAAGGTTCAACAATAACGTGACCGAAGTGCGCCTTTATTACCCAGTCGTCACACACGGTAATCGCTCAATAAACAGGCGCGCCCTATCGAAGCAATTTCCATTAAGAACCATTAATTATAACATCAATTAATATCAAACGTTTGACGCGAGGCGTGCCCGATATACAAAGATACGTGGTAATTAGTCGAACACTATTACTTACTAATTGAGGTGATGCTCGTTCGCCACGTTTTTTGAGCTGATATATAATAATAATAATTACATACAATACATATCATCATCATACATACAAGCTGAAGACAAGACGCTATGGCGCTCATTAGGGGAGGCCTATGTCCAGCAGTGGACTAGAGTGGGCTGATGATGATACATATCATCACGCCAAGTCCCTAACGGGGTAGGCAGAGGGTACAGAGCGCCAGTTCTATATAGACTTACATACCTCTTTCGTTCCGTCCACATTCATCAGTCTCTTCATACATTCTCGTCGGTTTCGAGTACTCTTAACGTTCCCGTCATTGAGCGTCCGATCGATTTGATCCAGGTAGTTGGAACGTAATAATAATTATCATATTTATAACCCGTGGTGGCCGAGTTCGAGAAGTTGCCTCTGACACAAAGATCGCAAGTTCGAATCCCGACTGTACCAATGAGTTTTTCTAAGCTTATGTACGGTGATTAGTAACACCAGGAGCTTTACCTGCATATGTCTGAGAAGCAATTCAAAGGCGTATCAATAGTCGTGCTCGTGCTTGAGTAACGGCGATGGATTCGCCATCTGCCACGTTGGCACATAAAATATATCTCTGACGAAAAGTGGGTGTGTGGGTACTACCTATACGTGGGCACACCTCCGCCTACCCTTTCGGGGACCCTTGTGGGAAGGCTTGAGGATATATACTTAACTTTCTTGTTCAATGGATGAAGGCAGAAAAACTTTAAGTTTATATAAGGGCCGAGTTTTCTGTCTGGCTCGCCAATGAGGCCCTATGCTTGCTCCGGCGCTTAACTGATTAAGGATATAATGAATTCACCTGAGATTAGTGCGAAAAAGTGCGACCTGGTTGAAGAAGAATAGCAAGCTATGTACATTCATATGATTTGAAATTCAAACTCAGTTAATATAGAGTTCCAATTATAATGTAGAGTTGCAACTAATTATAATTATTACAGGCAAAAACTGCATGCACCTACAAACAACACATCGTACATGATTCCGGTGCATATTAGATTTAATGGCGCGCCCCGAATGTTTTAATCACAATTAAGCCCCCGTTCATCATGACGAACGGAATGTTCGTTAAATTTCGGTAAGTTTACATACATGCCTGGACTGGGTAGACAGAGTAGCGCTCGAGTGTGTTTAATGTGAAATGTACGATTGACGTCGTGATTGATTTGTTAATAGTCATGCATACATATCATCACGCCGTGTCCCTTACGGGGTAGGCAGAGAGTATAGAGCGCCTTCTTTTGCACACACTTTTGCTGTATATATCTGTTCCGTCAATCTTTCTTCAACCATCCTTTCTAGACGACCAAACCACCGTAACGTGCCTAAAAATAGGTTCACAGTCAATATCTATAAAAATATATGGGTCAGGTTTCTTGCACTAGATAACTTACAACGGTGTTAGTTAATTACATGTAACCATTATAATTATTTATATATATTGAAACCCCTTAGAACAAGAGTCCCCGATAATTAAGAGAAGTAGGGCATAACGGGTTTCCCGTTCGAATTCGGAGCTGCCCGACTGGGGCAGGACCTCCATCCACCTTATAGAAGTCCGTAGCCAAATAACACAATTTATTGTGTTGTGTTCCTACGCGGAGAATAAGGTTTCGAGTAATGAGCTCCTTGGGGAGGGGGGAGGATTGTTACATTGTGTTGGAAGCAGAGGGATTAAACTAGGCTACGGTAACCGTTTCCCATCTGGTGGGCCGTATGCTTGTTTGCCAAAAAAAAAGGTCAACATGACAGCAGAAGAATTTGATAGATAGAGGTATATGGCCAATAAACGTAAAGACCATTTTAGTAAAGCTCATATGTCATAGGTATGAAGATATTTGTAAAATAGTTACTATAATAATAAATACATTTGAAGCAAATTCTTGCAATGTTATTATGGATTCTAATCATTCGTTGAAATTACAGATACAGGCATATATATATATATATATATATATATATATATATATATATATATATATATATATATATATATATATATATATATATATATATATATGGAATGGTTATTATAATGGTTGTGTTGACGATGCGTCTGAGGGTCTAGTGGTTAGAGCTCCTGACTGCGAAACTTGAGGTCGCGGGTTCAAATCCCGCTGAGGGCAGATATTTGTGTGATGAACACTAGTATTTGTACCTTAGTCTTGGATGTCCTATGTATTTATGTATATATCTTTCTATATAAGTAAATATATCGTTGTCTAGTTACCATAACACAAGCTTTGCTTACTTTGGGACTTAGTCAATTTGTGTGGAATTGTCCCAGGTTTTTATTATTATTTATAATCCGTAATTTTTAACGAAGGTTCGTATCGTATCATAGTTCTTTCTTCCTCTAATCACGATATAAATGAACAAATATCAGTTCCGTATATTTGGAAATTCGTCACGCGAATTCGCCTAAAGGAACGCTACCTTAAAACTGAAACTCGAGCCCGTAGCCCGCTCAAAGCGAATAAAGATATCTATATTCATTAAAATTTAAAACACGGACGGGTTATAAGACTCAAAAGGAGGGTATAGGAATTACGCTCATACATTTAGGTGAGCTCCATTCTGATTACATTTTGCGCTAAAACATTACACCCTGTAGTATTCTACATGATGTTCATAAATTTGTTTCTTTTCAAAAAGGGAATTCGTAAACTTGATGAGTTTTGTAATGACCGCGTGAAAAGGTAACATACTAATTCGAAAATAACAATAATAATAATATATATCCACACGCCTTCCCACAAGGGTCCCCGAAGGGGTAGGCAGAGGTGTATAGGTAATACCCACACACCCACTTTCCGCCAGAGGTATATTAGGTGCCAACGTGACAGATAATAACAATAATAGTTTAAAAAACAAAAAAACACGCTTATAGAGTTGTTTTGATTTGATTGACAGCGTAAATATGTTCAAATGTCAATACTGTGAAAACTTGCAAAGCGAAGTGCGTTCAGAAGCACTACAATGCTACTTTCTATTTAGTATTAACACGCTTTTATTTTTAAATAAATTTATTTCATCATCGCTAATTCTGATTATCGTAGTATGGATTGTCATCGTCCCTTAATAAGTATGCAAAATTTCGATTTAATCTGACGTTCAAAATCATGTTCAATGTTTCCATACTAACATACGTATGAAGCTAATAAAAGCGTATTAAAAACTCTATCGACCATTTTAAAATGACATCATCATGAGTAACCGGCGAGAATACATATATAAATAATATATATATCCTCACGCCTTCCCACAAGGGTCCCCGAAGGGGTAGGCAGAGGTGTATAGGTAATACCCACACACCCACTTTCGTCCAGAGGTATATTAGGTGCCAACGTGACAGATGGCGAGTCCATCGCCTTTACTCAAGCACGACTATACATACGCCTTTTGAATTTCTTCTCAGACGTATGCAGGTTTCCTCTCGATGTTTTCCTTCACCGTAAAGCTCGTGGTGTGACTAATCACTGTACTTAAGTTCAGAAAAAACTCATTGGTACAGTCGGGATTCGAACTTGCGACCTTTGCGTCGCAGGCAACTGCTCGAGCCACTCGGCCACCACGGCGGTACATATACAAGAACCGATAAATGCGAATCAATTGAAAACGGTCTGTGTTGTGTAGGAAAAAGGTCTAGAGAGAATGAAGTCTCAAATATTAGGTAAACGCTTTAGAATTAAGCCCCCGTTAAGGTATCAGAGTATAACATGAGTTCTTTACGAAGAATGTGAAGAGAGTCGAAAACGCACAACCGATATTGTCGGTAGAGACTTACCATCAATCGCTGCCTAACGCTGGACTGATACATACATACATACATATCATCACGCCAAGTCCTTAACGGGGTAGGCAGAGAGTATAGAGCGCCAGTTCTCTCTAGATTTACATACCTCTTTCCGTCCACATTCATCAGTCTGGACTGATACAATTCGTTAATCTCTCTCTGTCGCAAATCAACACCGCAAAGCAATAACAATTACGATTCAGAATCACGCACCCGTCGTTACTTGAGCGTTTTATCTTGAAGCGCAGGCCCCAACCCTTTAATGTCTAATCGTGAATTATATCCTGTAATAAAATTCTTTAATCAAAGAAAACAACCGAGGGCCCATTAAGGCGTGCACACGTCGCCACCTTGAGTCGTTACACCGAATATTTACATACATGTGTCATTACATTACAACCCCCCACTCCCACCCCCCATTCACCACCATAATTAAGGGTATAACGGAATCTTAGCGTCTTATTACGCGAACGTAACGATATCCTTTCAGAAAATTGTAAGTGTCGTTAGTACGCACGCCCCCCCCGTGGAATGATCACCTCTGTTTACCGTTGAAAAGTTTGGCCAAAATATTCCTTGCGTCTAAAGGAAGCTAAGAGCACACACGAAACTTAAATGTGAAATATCCTCTAATGAATCAGACAATATTTTAAGGCGTGGGTGGCAATAAAAACCCCCTTCCGCCCGCTAATGTACACCGACACTTTGTCTCGCTATAGGGTTGGGGTGATTTGCGTAAATAAATATCGATGGGGTTAACACTGCCGACGACTGACTACATTTTATCGATAATAATTACTAATTGCATCTTCTTATACGGTACGTTTTTATTTTCGCTCTCTCAAATTTTATTAATTTTTCAATTGCTTATTTCTGTATATACTTTGAAACTCGCAAAAGGGGTTTACCGATAACAGAATCGTAATCGTTTATCGTAATATTTTCAATCACCAAATAACGAGGCTCTATCGATACGACAACAGCTCTAGATATTCGGTCATGCTTGGTTTTTGCCGTGCGGGGGTCGAAATTATGTCAAGATGCCGATGGCATGGCTCGACACGAATCATGGAACTGTGCTCGTTGCGACCTTTTCCAACTGTGAACACAATGTAACACTGTGTCTTAAATGTAGGAACACACCGAATACCACATTTAATTTAAGATACTTCATTCATTTAGGATTCTTTTAATTTTCGTCAATATGTTTGTGACTTTGTCAGAAGCAATTAAAAACAGGTTAACCATATTTTATTTGATAATTTCACAACCTTAGTATATAAAATTATTTGTTACTAGAAAAAAATATGAGAGATGGACAGATTAAATCTTAAATCAGACAACACCGATTGAACGTGGATGGTGAAACCCAAAATCATTGAATCAAATATAAATAAAGATTCGATCTATATTTCAATTCTATCCAGTAATTATGTTAGAATGAGGATTAATTCATGCCGCTAGTAATATTCTTCTAGGTATATCCTCAACTCCTATGGGCGTGCCAAGGGCATTTAAAGGTTAATATAACGCATGCTGTAAGGTTGTTGGCCACCAATGTAGTCCAAAAATCTAAATAGGTTCGTATACAATCGTAACATCATACCCAGTCCCTCCCGGAGTAGAGATGGATGTTGTCTCTAGACTTGACGTGTTACGCTTCATCCAAAATCATCAATCACTTGATACATACATGCTCGCCAGTACAGTAATTAACTTACTTTTATAAACCCAAAGATATCAGTAATATTACATACATACATATCATCACGCAGATTCTCTAACCGGGTAGGCGGAGAGAATAGAGTGCCAGTTCTCGCTAGACTTGCATACCTCTTTCGCTTCGTCCACATTTATCAGTCTTTTTATACATCCACGCTGGTTTCGAGAACTGTTGAAGTTTCTGTCTTTAAGTGTAATATTATTATTATTGTAATATATCACCAATATTATTCATGAGATAATTTCATTTAATTACAAATAATACTCTAGAGATTTCACTCATCTTTCGACACCTCCCAAAGTTTCTCATGCCTCACAATACACAGTTAAAACCATCGTGTATCGAAGACGAAGCAGCATCCTTTATTCATCCCAAGAGGGCGTTATGCGGTCAGCACTTTGAGTCACACAGGCCTACAAGCTTAGCTCATATGGAAGTTTGTTTCATTAATACTTGTGTGATATACTGATGTGTAGGTTGGCGAGCTACCTGTGAATGGCACTGAACCAATTAAATACATGCGTACGTATAATCACGAGTCCCTCATTGCGTTGGTTCAGCAGTTCAGCAGTTCTTTAGTCTCAATAAAACTCGAGAATGGCACGAGTCGACTCGATCGAGTATTTGCATGAATCCCTGTAAGGTTTAGATACACAATTGAGCACTGCGATTGCATTCCGATTTTGCCCAAACGAAGGTGCGCGGGACAGCACACTCGTGGATAATATTTACCCGTATTTTGTTTTGCCGAATTCGACGACAGTGAATCACAATCCCTAAGTAACAGTACTGTTTGCAATGCGATGATTTATTGATTGTGCGACCGCCCCGGGACCGTTCCGCGGGATTCGCGATTAGATTCCCGGAGTTCTCATCGCAATCCTCCTAATTGTGTTCAGGATTAATACTCACTATTGTACAAGTTTGTTAAGACAACCTACCGGTATTGTTCCTTGTCGTGTTCCAGTCACTAAAATGTGGCTTCGTCGACGACTTGAGGCTGTTTATTGAGATTCTGTTGTCACATGTTTGGGTGAGGCGCTACAGATCTACCGTTAAGGATTTGCGTTGTGATTGGCGCTTCATCAGAGACGCAGTTAGATTAATACTTCTCGCGAGGAGTGTGTTCCTGCGATGAGTAAGGTTGGGTTGTACTAATGTATCATGATCATCATCAACTCCCTTTGCCGCACTGCTCGGTCCTGAGACAAGCGTCTCCATATCGTTCGTGTTAGCCGTAGTCATTCTGTGTAGGAAAATTATAGACATATATCTCTGAAAGAGTCCGTTACTGCCTCGCCGTCTGTCACTTTGGCACCTAGGTATACATATATATATATATTTGAGCGAAAATACGTTATTACACCTATGCTTACGTTTGCCGTTAAAAAGCCGTGGTGGCCGAGTGGTTCGAGCAGTTGCCTTCGACACAAAGATCGCAAGTTCGAATCCCGACTGTACCAATGAGTTTTTCTGAACTTAAGTACAGTGATTAGTCACACCACGAGCTTTACGGTGAAGGAAAACATCGAGAGGAAACCTGCATACTTCTGAGAAGCAATTCAAAGGCATATGAATAGTCTTGCTTGAGTTACGGCGATGGACTCGCCATTTGTCACGTTGGCACCTAATATACCTCTGGCGGAAAGTGGGTGTGTGGGTATTTATTACCTATACACCTCTGCCTACCCCTTCGGGGACCCTTGTGGGAAGGCGTGAGGATATATTAGCCTACGTTTGCCGAATAAATAAGTATAATAAGCGTAACCAACCACCAATGCCTTCCCTTCAGTGAAATATCTACCAAACTTCAGGTACTTTAGAGCGATTCCCCCTCCAAAGTGGCGAAGTGTCACAGGTAGCTGTAATTAATATTTTAATTGGGTATTTCGTGCGTTACTTAGCTAATATTGCTCAATAAATTCCTCCTCGCTAATAATGTCACCCGCTCTAAAAGCGGTTTTGTTGGTGTCACTTGTTGAGGAAGAAATTTTGTGCTCGCCTTTAGTTGGTAAAGAACAAATGTACTGTTACATTGACAGGATATTTTCATGTTTCCTTCACTGATTGGAATTAGGTGCATACACATATTTAAACATTCAGTTATGATCGAGTAATCATACTACGAACATAACGCAGCAGGGGAACATTAAGAAAACATGCAGACTGTTATGGAAACGTTGAATAAGATATGTATCGTCGTGCTTGAGAAACGCCTATGGACTCACGCACGTTGACACCAAAATATATCGTGTCTATTAAAAGAGAATTCTCATTTAGAAATAAATAAATAAATACCTGGGACAATTCCACGCACATTGAACTAGTCCCAAAGTAAGCAAAGCTTGTGTTATGGTAACTAGACAACGGTATATTTACTTATATAGATAAATATATACATAAATACATAGGACATCCAAGGCTTAGGTATAAATACTCGTGTTCATCACACAATATCTGCCCTCAGCGGGATTCGAACCCGCGACCTCAAGTTTCGCAGTCAGGAGCTCTAACCACTAGACCAGACGGTCGTCAAAATGAACGTGTTTACCGATCTTCTATAATCGGTTCCGTATATCAAAGGCTATGAATGCTATCATTAACGTTGATACATAACGAGTATACTCCTCGCGACCCCACATAAAAGATCAAACCGCGACCCTAAACTTTTTAATCACCGTAAAAATCGCTGCCAATGGGCTATGTAAGTGAGAAAATCAAACGTCACCATGGCCCATACAAGCGGGCTGGGCTTTGACACTTTTGTCGGGGCTAATGAGGTACCTGGCGTGTGGAGCACATCGAGTGGAGGGGTCGCGATGGTGGTGGTGGTGTTTATTTCTAAATATCACCAACGTCGCTGTAAGGGTGTGAGAAAAGCAAATGTGTTTTATCACTAAAATCAGGCGTTCCATCGTTTTGCTTCACTGCATAGTATATGTGATATATCCTCACGCCTTTCCACAAGTATCCCTAAAGATGTAGGCAGAGGTGTATGGGTAGCACTTTCCGCCAGAGATATGTTTTAGGTGCGACCGTAACACACTCAAGCACGACTATACGCCTTTGAATTGCTTCTCAGACGTATGGTGTGCCTAATCACATGTATATTCTATATATATGACCCTTGTCTCCGATGAACACAAGGGCTAGGCAGGGCGTGAAGACCACATTTCGCCCCAAATAAAAATTGGTGCTTACGTGATAGATGAAGTCGGTTTGTTAAACGTATGTAGAGTTTCTGGCGCTAAATTAGATTTCATTGCAATTCACTGAACTGACTTTCAGGCAAAACTCATTGGTACGAGCCGCTAAGATTTGAAACTGCCACCTTCATTTTGCAAAGAGATGAAATAGAGTTACTCATAATGTCTCAAATTAAGGATCTGGAAATTCATATATTAGGATTTTGGTAAGAACTTAAGAAAGAAATGCGTGTTTCAAGCTTATTACAAAATCACTGTAGTTATTTTTCTAAGCGGACGAAGTAAGAAGTCGGGTGCTGCTTGTACCTAGTTTATGAAGCAGACGACAAAGTTCCCAAGTACATTACGCTGTAAAGCATCCGCGGCGCTGATATACAAATACCTTAACGAAACACGCGCCAACCCCCACAGCACTAAATATGAAGTGTTAATAAAGGCGACACAAGCCCCCAAGATCAAAAATTCACCAATTCGTTACGCCCAAGTTGTCACAGAAGGGTTAACCCTCCCACTGTGTAAATCCACAGACGATTTTCAAACTCGTTACACCCTTGAAGAAATCGGATATTGGCTTGATATTAATAATCTAAGCCACTTTTGAACGTCTTCTGTTTTCATAAAAGATTTTGGCGAATTGAAATTTTAATTCGGTTTAAGGTTTAATGGACGCTTTGATGATAGATGTTTGGCCTAATGGTCCCGTGCAACCAACTGGATTGATGAAGAGTTGTTAGACTTGCTCTTGATGGAAGTTTTTAAGTCACGTGAAGGCGTGGTGACTGGTTCGAGTGGTCGCCTACAACGCAAAGATTTCAAGGTCAAAACCCAACTATACTAATGAGGCCTTTTAAACTTAATTACAGTGATTAATGACACCACGAGCTTTAAAGTGAAGGAAAACACCAAGAGAAAACCTGCACTCGTTTGAGCAGAAATTCAGAACCTATATGAGAGATGAGAAACGGCGACCGACTCGACATCTCTCACATGTCACGACAGGAGGGTGTTGATACACCTCTGCCTACCCCTTCGTGGTGTGAGACGTTGAGATATTCAAATGTACATACATATATATATAACTACAACACCCAAACCACAAACAAACCAGCACACTTTCCCGTTTCCCCCAAATTGTCTACAACCCTTCATTGTCTCGATCGAAGCTGAATGATCAATTACAAAGGTTTTCATATGCAAATGTCCCGGGAGCAATATTAATTAGGTGTTTTGATTGCATTAGATATTGATTGTGTTCATTACACGGGGAGCTGTGGGGGTGAATTTTATAACACCTAGCTACGGGGTGGTTATTGTTCTTTGGTTAGAACGGGTTGATTACGATGGTTTTGTATCATTTATGCGCGACAGACACTCCTATATACACGGGAGAACGATAGATGAAAGCACGTTTTTGTTATACATTGCTAGACGATAAACAACTTTATGGAGATACTTATTCATGTAAATGAATCGAAGAGGTATGTAAGTCTAGAGAGAACTGGCGTTCTAATCTCTCTGCCATCGGCGGGATTCGGGGTGACGATATTAATCACTATACTACATACATACATACATATCAGCACGCTGAGTCACTAACAGGTTAGGCAGAGAGTATAGATAGCCAGTTATCTCTAGACTTATACCTCTTTCGCTTCGTCCACATTCATCAGTCTCTTCATACATGCTCGTCGGTATACTATATACGATGTAAACTTACAATCTATACGTTTCAAGTGACCAATCTCATCACGAAGCCACCACGGCTCCGACAGCACAGGAGCGTAAAGCGTACATATTCAATTAAAAACTAATAAACCACACCATTTCGTGGAGCTATCAATTCTAAAACGCCATGTAATCTTAAACAAACCCTTTGGTAACTATTAACTCTCCATAAATTGCTGTGAGGTCTGCCGATAGCACCTTATCGGGCTGTTAACGGTAATATCGGACCGATGCCAGTGCCCTGCGGTGGTATTGTGGCTAATCAAATCTATTCACTACAGATATTGCCGCTACAGTCAAGTTACTCCCGTTTAGTGGGATACAGAGTTCGGCGAGAGAATCATTAAAGACGAACATTGCATACTGTGAATACAAGTTACCGAGATATAACTTCATGTAACTTAGACTACACAAAACTAGAAACTCTTTTGTGGGGCTAAGTATTTATTTTATATAATAGTGATTACTCCAAATGAATTACTCAAAGATTTTAAAGATATGATTTATACATACAATTAAATTATATAGAACGATTGACGAAAAATGTGTATAAGGCGAGTGTGAATGAAAGTGTTGGAAGGGGTAGACCTAGGCGGACGTTTCTAGACCAAATTAGGGACGTCTTGAAAAAAGGTCAGGTCAAGAGTACCCTAAACCGAAGAGCATGTATGAAGAGAATAATGAAAGTGGACGAAGCGAAAGAAGTATGTAAGGATCGTAGCAAGTGGAAAGAAGTGGTCTCTGCCTACCCCTACGGGAAAGAGGCGTGACTATATATATATATTAAATTATATCAGGCCGATGTCTGTAAATTTTTGATATTGAAGAAAAACTAATATCAGTATTTATTAGAGTAACAGACGCTAAAATAAAAATGTATGTCTATAAATTTTACTCGATAAATTGGTTCAGTAGCACTGTAATCGCGTTCCAATTTTTTTCGCCCCAAAGCTAGGCGGCCTGCCTAGTCAAACATGACGAATCACACTAAACAAATGATTTGAATTATCTTGTCGTTAATTATTTTGATAAGTTGAGCATATTTTTCTAAAACTACAAATATAACTTCAACTGAACATACCATTTAAAACGCAAATAGTGCGAAGGTACAGACGATAGCAATTCCAATACCCTCGCTGAAGGTACAGACCCTCATCTGAACTTATCGCCGACCGTGACCAATAAACACGAAACAGAATTTAATACACACCGCAACAGACAAACGTACACAAACACATACATATTTTCGTCGAAATAATACAGTAGTAATTGAATCGGCCTCAGGCGAACTCGGGTGAGTCGTTAACGTGCCAGAGGGTGTTCCGTACTCCTCCCTAGATATGCACTAGAATGCTACTACAAAACAAGCGGGCCGGTGAGACGCAAGATACAATGACACACGCGCGCGACAGAGACAACGCAAATAGAAAGTGTTTATTATAAACAAAGGATAGCAGTCTTATTGGTACTAGGGTTTTAATAGACTATTGGACACCCGTGGGTGAAAATTTTACCTCTACGAAGACACAAATTGTTAGGGGGACAGTAATGCCAATGTTTCGACCGAGACGATTTCGCTCTGAGCGTATTAAGACGGCCTTTGATGTTTTGTGGTCCAAAACGCCCGGGTTTGACCACTTAATTAAATACAGATGTTATCTTTGAACGTGTGCCGGGCCGATCGTGTTTTAGGGATTTGCCGATTTTACTTTCTGATATATTAATAGGTTTTAAGCAAAGCTTTGGTGCTCAGTTTTCATGTGAGCTCGTTAATTGGTCTGGCTTTGATAGGGTTTTGTGTGCACAAGTATAGCAAAGCTCATTGTTTACGACCTTTATTTCGTCATTTGGAATATTGTTTAGGTTGTTTAATATCACTAGATAACCGCTTATAGGCTGCTTCTTGTTTGGTTTCTGGTTTAAAGAATGCATTGTGACATTAATTGGTACCATCGGAATGACCTATGACCATGAACCTAAGATTTTAAGTTACAAAAACTTCGCAAAGTGATATGTCAACATCTCCGCACAAAAAAATATGAAAACATCCAACAAAGCTTTTCATAGCGGTACAAATCAAAGGAATCTAAAATAAATGAGGTGAGCCAAAGTACCCCATACCGCGCTCATGACACGAGAAAAATAATGAATCCAATCGCTTTCAAAGCACTCCCGTCTTGTCAAAGAGCGATTGTGGCGATTGAACGATTGAGGTGTCAAAAGAGCATCGGGTCGGCACCCGATCCATCATAGCGCCTATTTCTTCTTCCACGTCAAATCCAATATGACCTACTTCGTCGTATAGAGTCTACCATTTGTAGGTCAAGAGATATTGGCTGGCATCGAGATGAAATTATTTTCACTACTAGTCCAGCCTGACGTTTCGATCTCCAAGTAGATGGATGGATTAATTTGATTATCGCACAACAGATGTTTCCAACCGGTATTAAATGTTGGTGGAGCACTTCGTTACTATGCCCTCGTGTTTGGTTAATGTTTTCGGCACTTTGAAGGCTAGCCTGTAACTTTTTTCTTCGGTTTATATTTTACCTTTATTTAATTCGGTTCTTATAAACTACAATTTTAAAATATATATGTACCTATATGGAAAAACATTTATCTAAAAATATGTAATACTAGCTGACCCGGCAGACTTCGTACTGCGTCGATCGATAAATAAAAGACCTAAACTTTTGTATAAATTAATTTCAAAACAAACAAAACGTATTGAATAAAAAAGCATTTTTTTAATGAAGCATGAAGTTTTATTATTATTTTCGACACATTATGTATTTATTTTTTTGCCACAAATCTCCGTGTTCTGAAGTGCGACAGAATGATTGACATATTAGTTGGTTGTCAAATCTAATGTCAAACATTATGGTGTGTTCAAAAACTTAATTTGTGACAAAATTTAAAATTTATCAAACTTATTCGAAATTATTCGATTTTTCTCGCATTTTAAACCTTCCCTAGACCTCCACGAACATATCAAGACTAAGATAAGATAAATCCGTTCAGCCGTTCTCGAGTTTTAGTGAGACTAACGAACAGCAATTCATTTTTATATACATAGAAGATAGAGGCCCACCGATATCGGGATCAGGGTCCAATACAACCTCCTCACAATACGTGCTTTGTCGAGAAACACAGCTTTCTGCATCAGGACCTTGATCTAACCATATGTCGAGAGCCTCCTAAGGCGTTGGACGAGGCTCTTTGCCATTAGACCGTTGGCTGTTATGACTATCGGCACAATTCTCGATAGTTTCCTTAATCCAATTTAGCGTGTCCTGCCATTGGTTGGTTACACTCATTGATTGCTATTTGGGCCAATCATTAATTTGGAAACAAAAATCGCTAACAAATAAGTCTTACGCCGCGTTTGAGCGACTAAATTAATTATAATTCATGCGGCTTTAATAAATACACAGAGTGGTTAATGAGGAACAATAAGGAGCATGATTTTTAATGTTGTGTATTAATTGTTTGGGAAGAGCTGACCTTACGACATAAGAAACATGTATGCACACTAACATGCATAATTTGATGTCCGTGCGAAGCCGGGGCGGGGTGACTATAATTCGGAACCAAAGAATTTCATCAATTTAATACGATCTCGAAACGTAATACGTTTTCTTAAATGCAGTATACTAATAAGTGAACTGTATGCTTCCAAAGTTACCATTTCAAGGTAGATATAAATTTACTTGTAAAATTTTAGAGAATTTAAAATGGTAATAAAATATTAATAAAATGATCAGATACGACTAACGGCGGAGCGTGGAGATATTTAACGGTCACCCCCCGGAACGTAGATCGGACAAATTTAATTATGCCGTTCGGAAATGGACTAGAAAATTGAATCGAATACCGAAATATTCGTAGCGATGTAGTCGTTTCAAATTGTACATCGTTATTGCCTTGCCTCTGCGAAGTCTGCACTTATTTAAATGCTTTCATTTATTCCTGTTGTGAAACAAAGATTGCAATTTCGGATCCTGACTGCAGCAATGAGGGTTTCTGAACATAAGTACAATGAATAATAAATAAATACCTCCTTACCTTGTCCAAATTAAGCAAAGCTTGTGTTATGACGACTACACAACGATATATTTAACCACTAAACCAGACGGCCGTCAATTAATAATCCCACCGTGAGGATTATTTTGAAGGAAAACATCGAAAAGAAACCTGCATACTTTTGAAAAGAAATTCGAAGACGTTTGTATAGTCGTGCTTGAGAAACGCCCATGGACTCGCCGTCTGTCACGTGGCGTCTAATTATCATAAGCAAAAAGAAAAACTAGAGGTACAGAACTCTTTCGCTTCAAGCACATTCATCAATCTCTTCATTCATGCTCACGTGTTTGGAGTGCTCTTGCTGTTTTGCCTTAAGTCTAATCGATTTGATCTTTGTAGTTGTAACGTGGTAGTCCTCTGTCCGTTCTCCACACACTTTCGCATTGTAGGTATATATGTTTCGTCATAATTCGGTTCATGTGATTCCTGTTTCAATATATGCATATATTATATAAAAGAAGTCGGGTTTAAACTCAGTAGAAGGATAGATTTTTTTATGTTTTGATTTGTTGGATTCGTCTATCCCGAAACTAGCAGCATAACTTTGCATTGAACTTCAGAATTGTTACGTATTAATTTTATTACGTTATTGAGATCATGCCTAAATTTTTTTCTTAACAGGTATCAACACGCTCGTTGACTGGCGGTGAAGAAAGAACTGTTGTTTCGATATTTCAAACCAACACTAGAACTACTATAGATTACGTAACTCCAGTAAGCAACGCAGATTGGTCCGTTAACGTCTTAGACGTTCGCTAACTAAAGCCTCAGCCAAATTTAGACACCTAAATCTAATCTGTAGATGCCGGCGGTACACCCTGGGATGCGTTTGATTACATCTCAGTTATTAGCCGATGCGAGAAATGTCTGTCTTGCTCTTTACTCTGTTATTGTAACCGCAGTTGCAATATAGGTAGAAATAGTTCTGATAATATTCTATGAAACTCATCTGACAAACACAGTTAAGGTGAGACACTTGAAATATATATGCATCAAAAACGTACTTAGTATTATTAATACGAAAGTAATGGTAGAAAGAATAGTCTCCAAATTGGAATGGCCGCAGTACAAAAATAACTTTCCATTTTATATTCAAAGAATTTATTTGAAAGCAATCCGATCCAATCCAAGTCTAATACCACATGAAAATATAATTCCCAATTCGAAGTTCGCGTACCGAAGACGGCCTAATCAGAACACCCCCAATGGAAGGAGATAGAGAGAAAAAAGACAATAAATCAGAAACATGCAAATCCTACTAATAACTTGCACAAAACCGAAAACCATTTCACGGCCGAACTCGGCGCAGTATAATCCGGGAATATTTAATACGTAACGCAATGTAGGGAGACCAGGTCTCCAGGGCGCTATTTCCATGCTGATGTTTAATAATTGATAATACCCCGCGAAAAACGCGCGGTTGGGGAACTCTGGTATGCTTAAGAGATGATAATACTGAAGAAATATATTTAAAAAATATGTTTATTCGATATGTCTTCACGCATTCCCACAAAGATCCCTGAAGGGTTTGTAGGAGTATAGCACACTTTATCCTACAGAGAAAAAAGTTCAAATTAAAATTTAGATTATTTATTTTGTTAACATAGGTAGGTTATAAACAGATTTTGTGTTAAAAGTTTGTACCAACGCTATTACGTTGCGAGTCTGTCGTCGTCTATTTACGTACGTTATCAAGTAATTAAGCCTCGTGAGCTCCTGAATCATTGTGATTTGATCAATAAATAAATGAATATATATATATATATATATATAATAAAAGCCTTGGTGGCCGAGTGGTTCGAGCAGTTGCCTGCGACGCAAAGGTCGCAAATTCGAATCCCGACTGTACCAATGAGTTTTTCTGAACTTAAGTACAGTGATTTGTCACACCACGAGCGTTACGGTGAAGGAAAACATCGAGAGGAAACCTGCATACGTCTGAGAAGAAATTCAAATGCGTATGTATAGTCGTGCTTGAGTAACGGCGATGGACTCGCCATCTGTCACGTTGGCACCTAATATACCTCTGGCGAAAATTGGGTGTGTGGGTATTACCTATACACCTCTGCCTACCCCTTCGGGGACCCTTGTGGGAAGGCGTGAGGATATATTATTATTATTATTATTATTATTATTATTATATAATATGTATACAACATATGTTAATCAATCTAAGCTGTAATTTTGCATCCATTCATAGACGGTGCTAACTGCTTACCATTGGGTGCTTGTTAGCCACAACACTGCAATGTACAAAAAAAAGCAAAACGTGAATTAGGTTTGGACCTAGGCGGTATTATCAACTCTTAACACCTCCACAACCTTCGTACCTGCTCCCAGCATCACATTATCAGCCGACTTGTAAACTGAGCAACAATCGATAATCATCTTGCACGAGCAAAAACAACGGGAACCGTACAGATGTGTTTCGGCACCGGAGCTTGATTGAAACGTATTATTGGTTGGGGGCTTCTTAGAGTATTTGTTTACATTTAGTAACGAACATATACCAAAATTTGAGATATGTTAGTGTGTTTGGATGCGAATGTAATTAGTCCTGGAAATGGAATCAGATCGGCTCGGTGTTTGCTGTTTGGTGAACTTTAATTTCGTTTGTAGCCTGTAATGTAGGATCTTCCTATTTGTTCAAGAGCCGTTTGTGGTGGCCGAGTGGTTCGAGTAGTTGCCTACAACACGAAAATTGCAAGTTCGAAGCCCGACTGTACCAATAAGTTTTTCTGAACTTAAGTACAGTGATTGGCTACACCACGAGCTTTATTTGCGGTTAAGGAAAACATCGAGAGGGATCCTGCTTGAGAAGAAATTCAAAGGCGTATGAACATACATTCATTATACATTCGTAATAAATGTACAATAAAGAGTTAACACTTACAAGGCCCAATTATTTTTCTTGTGTAAATAAATAAAAAACACATGTATAATTCATACATCTGTTCAAAATAAATACTAATTACATAGAGAGGAGACGATCGGACGACTACGTAATGTAAATTTAGCGAAAATGTTCTCTTTTCACGAGCTTTAAATCGAAAAAATATAAGTAAAAAGTTCACACAACAGGTAAACAATGTTGATTCAAACATAAGACGTTGAACTCCCCGTAATTATATTAAAAATTCCACATCTCAAAATACAGAGGCGGTGCTCCAATTCACTAGCACCTTATTATTTCTGCTCGATAATAAAACAAATGATTTTCCCTTTTTCATCACGGCTTGTAATCCGGCGGGAAGCTGGAATGCTCCTTATTTTAGCATGTAATATTACCATCAGCATATATATTGACGTATTATTGTAGACATAGGCTTATGAAATTAGACAGGCATACCTTGAAATATTACAGTGTTGTGCTGTGTATAATTTTGTTCAGGGCTGACGAGTATTTCCTATACTTAATTTGTCGGCTGACTTGAATGTCTTACTTTAGTGCCGGATAAAATTTTATTAGTTCCCCTTTTCGAAAGGACTTCTTCACGTAGAAGCCTAGTGGGAACTAAGTTGAATTATACCTCCGTCTACTAAGTCTAAGTAACAATGAATAGGTACGTGCGTTTATGTTTAAAAATAAATATTTTACATACTAACACTAGCTGTCCCGCCCAGCTTCGCTCGGGTGAAAAAATAAGATGGTGGCGCGACCTATCGGGTCGAATTGTGAATCTAAACCATTCTCGTATCCACTTGAAGACACAGAAAATTTCTTTAACATCGGACCAGCCGTTTAGGAGGAGTTCAGTGACATACACACGTACAGAAGAAATATATGTATAAAAATACGCCCATACATATAGCCATATATCACGCCTAGTCCCTCACACACAGGGTAGTCCGAAAGAGTAAAGAGCCAGTTCTTTCTTAACCTACAGAACTCTTTAGCCAAGCTCAACTATACATACGCCTTTGAATTTCTTCTCAAACGTGTCCAGGTTTCCTCTCGACGTTTTCCTTCAACGTAAAGCTCGTGGTGGAACTTATCACTGTACTTAAGTTTAGAAAAACTTATTGCTATAGGCGGGATTTGAACTTGCAAACTTTGTGTTGCATTATATCTTTGGGAGAAAGTGGGTGTGTGGGTTCTATCTATGCACCTCTGCCGACCCCTTCGGGGATCCTAGTAAGAAGGCGTGAAGATATATTATCTTATTTAAGTTGAGTAATATTTGAAACACTAATTCTTAACAAAAAAATGTAACCGTTGTATCCCGCACGAGTGCGTAACCCTCCGGTGATCTTTGCGGGATAAGCGAGTCCCGCCGCAATTGAAATGTTTATAGATAGGTACAATAATGCCCGGGGATCAATTCCCGGGGACGAGGATGCTTAATTTATTTTTCCACGATCGTGCCTCTACAGCGTCTTATTTACCCGAGTATTTGCATACGACACATAGGATGCCCGCTCAGAAATGTTGTTCGGTACATTATTACCTAGAAAATGGGTGCAATTAAGTTATTAAGTGTAGTGTGGGGTGTTTTTTGGATTATGATTTGAATATTGTATCTAGTTATAGAGCCGTGGTGGCCGAGTGGTTCGAGTTGTGCTTGCAACACAAAGATTGCACGTTCGAATCCCGACTGTACCTGAGTTTTCTGAACTTAAGTACTGTGTTTCTCTCACCTTGAGTTTTACGTAGAAGGAAAACATCGAAAGGAAACCTGCATTCGTTTTAAAAGAAATTCAAAGGCGTATGTATAGTCGGATTGAGTAACGGCGTGTGATTCGACATCTGTCACGTTGGCACCTAAAATATATCTCTGGTGGATAGTGGGTGCTAGGTACTACCTATACACCTCTGCGTACCCCTTCGTGGACCCTTGTGGGAAGCGTGAGGGGCACTCTCTGCCTTCCCCAATACGGTCTGTGCGTGATCATATGTATGTATGTAATTACATTAATATGATTATCATTAGCATCCAACGATAATTTTAATATGCATGCATTACCCTCAGTGAAGTGTCCGTCGCGACGCGGCGAAGTGACGAGTGCTATTCCGCCTGTGTTTATCACTTTAACCGCCATTTTGAAATCTGGAGGGCCACCGCGCTGCAACATCCTTGCCGCTTTCATGTCTAGTCTTCCACTCCAGGAGCAGTGACTGTGCAAACTGTCTACTGATTATGGCGCTTTAATTCATGTATCTACTAATTTGCCGTTACATTCCTTAATATGTATGATGAGTGAGCTTTTCTGAACGTGGTATGAAGAGACTGATGAATGGTATCATGCGTAGGTGGTCTGTAAGTCGGGGGCTATACAGGAGGTTACAATACAGTCGACCGATATTCGTTGAGCAAGTGACACGCAAATATCTCAGTTAGCAATATTAAAAGTGGGATCTGAAATTTGATTAACAGGTTAAATATGACGAAACATATATTAGGGGATAGACCACATTTTTCGCCGCAAATATATTTTATCGCCAACGTGAATCCATCGTCGTTTGTCAAGCAGGACTATACATACATATCACCACGCCAAGTCCCTAACGGGGTAGGCAGAGAGTATAGAGCGCCAGTTCTCTCTAGACTGCCATACATTCGCTTCGTCCACATTCATCAGTCTCTTCATACATGCTCGTCGGTTTCGAGTACTCTTGACGCTCCCTTCCTTGAGCGTCCGATCGATTTGACCTAGATAGTTGGAACGTGGTCTTCCTCTGCCTCTTCTTGCTCACACATTCGCTTTGTGTATCGTTTTCGTCAATCTTTCTTCACTCATATTTTCTATATGTCCAAACTAACGTAACATGCCTTTCTTCATCTTTACAATTACAGCCTCGTTCACGCCAGCTGTTTTGCGAATCTCTTCAGTGCGAATTCGATCTAAGTTCGTTGCTCCGCACAATTTTCGAAGAGATCGCGCCTCAACTGTATTTAAGCTATTTTCATACTTCCCCTGACATACCCTACTATACATCGGTCTTTGAATTTCTTCTCAAACGTATTCAGGTTTCATCTCGTTGTTTTATATCAACTATTATTGCTACGCTAACAAAAGCTGTATTATTTGTGCTCGCGCAGGAAATTTCAACGCTACGTATGATATAACGAGATCATTAAAGTATTCTACTTATTTACCATACAAGAAATCTCGACAAACATCATCGGCGTACAACACTAATTGTAAAAAAAAATAACGACAGCCTACCGATATTATAATGATATAATAACCGAAGTTAAAAACATTTCGCGTTATTACGACATACAAGTGGCTTATTAGTGGCGTACAAACGCACGCGATACTCGGGGCTAAAGGCGAAGGCGAAAAATTGTTCAGTATTAAAATTCGCATTTCGCGTAACATTCGCGACGTGACGCACGCCCATTAGAGAGCAACAAGATATGTCTCATTTGACGTGTAGAAGGGGGTGTATTATGGATGCATGATTGTGTATAGTGTCTATTGCTATTTTATTGTTATGCTTTGACGTCTTTTCACGGCGCCAGGGTTTTTTTTTTATATATGCCACTAAGATGTCAAACAATCATGCGGTCCGCCAGATGGTAAGCCGTTACCGCCGCCTAAGCACGCTTGCAGTACCACTACGTTGCCAACCCATATTTCTGGCTAGCGTCCCTTCCTTGCTTAAATGGGACAGACGGGTTTGTCGGTAGTCAGGGTGAGGGACATAGCTACCTTACAATACGGGTCTAGGGCTAGCGGTAATTGTGGCTGTGGCTGGTGAGGAAACAGGGAGGGTGCCCTCCTAGAACCCTCCTAAACCGAAGATGGATCCCACAAAAACACACTTACAGCAGCACACGGGAGACACCGGAGGGGTAGGTAGAGTTGTGTAGTAACCCTCTCAACCCTTATATCGTCAATCGCCGTTTTTCAAGCACGACCATACATACATAAGCCTTTGAATTTCTTATCAAACGTATGCAGGTTTCCTGGCGATGTTTTCCTTCACTGTAAAGCTCGTGGTGTAATAAATCATGTTACATACTCAGTTGTACAGGCAAAAAGTCAACTCTATATTCGCAGTCGAGTACTCAACCACTCGGCCACCACGGCTCTGTGACATTGACTCGTTCCTTCCTAATAAAGTTTCCCAATCCTGTTTGTTCCCAAAAGATAAATCCGAAGTGTCTTATAATATTAACTAATATACGCTATCGTCTCTCGAACGATACGTAATAAAACCGCCTAGTATCGTGTTTTTGCGTAACAAGCAGTCTAAATTACGACAATTATTCAATGTTGCCGTGTTATCGGCAGTTATAAAATCGAGGGACGGAGGGGGGAGCCTTCATTAAGGTGCGACAAGGGGGACACAATTTTGGGTAATGTCTTCGTGGAAAAAGTTCCGGCCGAATGCTGACACAGAATTTGAATGCTTCACGGCTAATGATTGGTTATTTTTTGGCCACTTCATCTAAAGAGTACGGCATTGAGTTTCCTACGCTGTTTAAAAAGTCATTTTGTTTACATTTTACACATCCTATTTATATAGCCTATATCTTTATTCATTTTTGCTGTACGTGTTTGTCACCTTATTTCTCCTAAAGGAGCGAACCGATTTGGATTAAATTGTATACTACAGTACCGTTCTGGCTAGAATACAATTGGACCCGGTAGGTGGCGCTGCGATCGTTTTTCAGAAACTTCGCGTAGGTAGACGGGAAACCCAGTTGATTTAATTTCATGGACATCATGCATTTCATTACTTGGTATTTCGAACGTAAAACGCGAAAGGTTATAGGAATGTTTGTTCCTCTTTTACGCAAAAAGTACTTAACAGTATTTGATTAAATTTGACACATAAATAGATTATTATCATCATATCATCACGCCGTGTCCCTTACGGGGTAGGCAGAGAGTATAGAGCGCCAGTTCTCTCTAGACTTACATACCTCTTTCGCTTCGTCAACATTCATCAGTCTCTTCAGACATGCTCGTCGGTTACGAGTACTCTTGACATTCCCGTCCTTGGGAGTCCGATCGATTTGATCCAGATATAATATTAGCTGGATATGATGGATGAAGCTGGATGATAAAACCGCGCGGCAACCAGAAAAATTGGTATAGACTAGCAGTGCCCGCGACTTCGTCTGCGTGGAATAGTGACTTTGGGCAGCATATTTTTGGATAGGTATATTTTTTTAGTTTATTTTTGATGATGTTAAGTGAAGCTTACCACAATATATTACAGAAAACCCCATCTAAATCGGAGATTGCCGTGTGAGATAAGCGTGCACAAACGCACAGACAAACAGACATGCAGACAAAAATCTACCAATCAGTGTTTTCGGTGCTATTTGCGTTAATAAAGGTCCCAATCATGTTTTCACTCATATATCTTCCATGTACAAGCAGCAATTCGTTACATTTTTATTATATATATTGATATTGATGAGATATATATATATATATATATACTGTTGGCTTTAAAACCTAGCACAGTTGCTCGTTGGGCTGGGCGCACCCGCGTCGCCGCCACTCCGACCCACATCAACGCATCCAACTACCAAAGATCAAAGCGATGCTAATTGACCGGCCACTGCGCTGATTTTGAGATCTAAAGATAGTTTGGTTATAAGAGATTTGTGTTTGATAAGTCAATTGTACTACGATTAACACCCCTTTCCGAACTGGTGGCTTATTTACTTGAATCGCTTCGTTTACCATTGCTATATACTAGCTCTGCCCCATGTGTTTGACCGTAATATGCCTATAGATAGCTATTCTCAATGAACGGATGATATATGCAATTTATACATACATACATATCATCACGCCAAGTCCCTAACGGGGTAGGCAGAGAGTATAGAGCGCCAGTTCTCTCTAGACTTACATACTTCTTTCGCTTCGTCCACATTCATCAGTCTCTTCATACATGCTCGTCGGTTTCGAGTACTCTTAACGTTCCCGTCCTTCAGAGTCCGATCTATTTGATCCAGGTATATATACTAATATATATATATATATATATATATATATATATATATATAATATAACCTCACGCCTTCCCACAAGGGTACCAAAAGAGGTAGGCAGAGGTGTATAGGTAGCACACACACCCACTTTCCGCCAGAGGTATATTTGGTGCCAACGTGACAGATGGCGAGTCCATCGCCGCACGACTATACATACGCCTTCGAATTGATTCTCAGACGTATGCAGGTTTCCTCTCGATGTTTTCCTTCACCGTAAAGCTCGTGGTGTGTCTAACCACTGTACTTAAGTTCAGAAAAACTCATTGGTTCACACATTCGAGATTCGAACTTGCGATCTTTGCGTCGCAGGCAACTGCTCGAACCACTCGGCCACCACGGCTCGTATGTAAGTAAGCTCATATGTAAGTACATATATGTACTTACATATATGTAGGAAGTAAATCAAAGTCGTCGCGTTCAATAATTTATAATCGTTAAGTAGTATTTTTTGTCGCGTCCCCACCTGATCAGCCCTGGGGGCTTAATAAGGCGTCGGTCGTTTGACGCTTTACTTGGTCCTTCGAGCCGGATGCTCCCCCAGTTTTACGGTTTTCATTAATGAAGATGGCTCCGGGCCTGATAGCTCTATGTACTCGCGTGTTTTAAAATTCATTTTGTAAGGATTCGTATATTTTCACCGATATGTAAAAAAAATGTTGTTTGTTGAAGAAGTTTTTGAATTGTACCATAATAATTATGAAATTTTATTATGATTGTAGAAATGCCCAAATTGTATTCTTTCTCTTTCGGTTTCTTTTAAGTAAGATAATAAACAAAATCCTGGGTATGTCAGAGGAAGTATGAAAACAGCTTGAATGCAGCTGAGATGCGATCTCTTCGAAAAATGTGCGGAGTAACGATATTAGATCGAATCCGCAATGAACAGATTCGCAAATCAACTGGCGTGAATGAGGGCGTGATTGTAAAGATGAAGAAAGGCATGTTTCGTTAGTTTGGACACATAGAAAGGATGAGTGAAGAAAGATTGACGAAACAGATATACAAAGCAAAAGTGTGTGCAAGAAGAGGCAGAGGAAGGCCACGTTCCAATTACCTGGATCAAATCGATCGGACGCTCAAGGGCCGGAACGTTGAGAGTACTCGAAACCGACGAGCATGTATGAAGAGACTGATGAATGTGGATGAAGCGAAAGAGGTATGTAAGTCTAGAGAACTGGCGCTCTATACTCTCTGCCTACCCCGTTATGGACTTGGCGTATGTATAAACCAAATTTTGCAAGTTTGTTTGTTTTTTAAGTAAATCGTAAGTTTTTAAGTCACTTGTAAATGCGTTCCATTTCTCAACAGGTATGTTAATGTACCTTTCAAGGTCTTAAAATCTTATATGGAAATTGATCAAAACACAATATTAATGTCGATGTAGACCTACATAATAAAATATATATTATACACGACGTTCTCGCGATTATCTAAAGTTTGAACCACTCAGCGTAGAGCCGCAACCTTTATTCAAATCGGACATGCCGCCATCTTCTCACGTTTGAATTACAAATCGTAGGGCAGTTCTTTTTCGGATTCGAATCCCCACCCCAGTCAAATTGCCACTTTGATTGCCATTTTAATGCCCCCTTCACTTCGTCTTTTGAAATTATCCTCCTTATTTCGAAATTATACGATTACTTGATCTGGTGCCGCGCAAGAATCGTACACCAAGGATTGCTTTCCTTTTCATTATTGAAAAGGTTTTGACATGCAAATTGTATTCAGGGCCTCTTTTTCTCGATCGGGCAAGTCTTTATCCAAGATTTATTGTTATTCAATTATACACGAGATAGACCACGTTCCAACCACCTAGATCAAATCGAAAGTACACAAAAAAATTAAAACTTTTATAAAACTTGAAATCTGCGAACATGTATTGTACAGTATACACATATGTGTATATGTGAACATGTGTATAATAGAGACCGGTGTATGTAGATACAGCGAAAGACGTATGTTAGTCAGATAGAACTGGCTTTCTCTCTTTTATTTGCCTAACCCGAGAGCGGCATTCGTACTGCTTGCTGGCTACGATCCTGTTATAATTGATCCTGTAATATTCGTTATTTACTACGGAAATCCATTGCGAAAATGCTATTGCTAAAGTAATACTATTTACGCTTCTACACACATATATTTAGAAGATTGTTTTAGTGAAACTAGATGTGGTTCGAGTTGCCACCATAATAGTATTAAAAGATGCCTACCTCTTCGGGATCCCTTGTGGGAAGGCGTGAGGATGCAGTCTGTGTTCCTCCTACCACTATCCAAGTTCCCCAACTTAGTGCTGTAAGAAAATCTTATATATTACGTTAATCGTAACACTTAAAAATTATTTATAAATAAATGTTGATTAAGAAAAGCAGCAAATTTTCGTCCACGGATGATGAATGTGTAGGCGTTGTTGTTTCCTTTTGATCTTGATTAATTAGTGACGATAGCAAACAGAATGAGATATAAGATCGGTAATCTTTCCGTCGGGGATTATTGCCCCTTCTATTACCCGAGTAATTACAATATATAGATCGACTAACTGTACCCAGCTATTTTAGCTGCGTTAATCTATACGTTTAATAAAAATATAACGGAACGTTCATCGAACATGTATGTGAAAATATATAATTGGGACCTTTGTTAACGCAAATAGCACCCAAAACAATAATTTCAAGATTTTTTTGTCTGTTTATCTGTGCGTTTATGCACGCTAATCTCAGAAACGGCTTATCCGATTCAGATGTAGTTTTCCCGCAGATACTGTGTTAAGCTTCACTTAACATATGTAAATGATATATCCAAAAATGCTGCCCAAAGTCACTATTCCACGTGGACGAAGTCGCGAGCACAGCTAATTTCATAATATGATTACTGGTCTACTTCCTTGGTTGTGCAAAAAACCCTTCCTCCAGAATCACTCTCATCTATCGATGAAAACTGCATATCGTTGCATAGTTTAAAATATCTAAGAGTACAGACGACACGAAGCTATTTTGATTAATACTGTGTAGGCAAAATAAGGTTTGAAGGGGGCGTTATATACCAATAAGTTTACTAATTATCACGTTTGCGTCTGAAAACAATTATGTATGTAGCTCGTGTTCGGTAAACAGCGATGGATCCGCCACCTGTCACGTTGGTAGCTTAGTATATACCCCGCGGAAGAAGTATTCACGGACATATACACATCTCTGCCTACCTCTTCGAGGACGACGGCAAGGCACCAATGAAGGTATATTATATAGATTAGTATTATAATTTATTTTTATTAGTATTAATAAGCCGTGGTGGCCGAGTGGTTCGAGCAGTTGCCTGCGACGCAAAGGTCGCAAGTTCGAATCCCGACTGTACCAATGAGTTTTTCTGAACTTAAGTGCAGTGATTAGTCACACCACGAGCTTTACGGTGAAGGAAAACATCGAGGGGAAACCTGCATACGTCTGAGAAGAAATTCAAAGGCGTATGTATAGTCGTGCTGGAGTAACGACGATGGACTCGCCATCTGTCACGTTGGCACCTAATATACCTCTGGCGGAAAGTGGGTGTGTGGGTATTACCTATACACCTCTGCCTACCCCTTCGGGGACCCTTGTGGGAAGGCGTGAGGATATATTATTTATTATTATTATTATAATTTAAACTCCTCCGTATAATTTTTCACCAATTGAATATTGACTTTATGAACCGGATAATAGACTTTAAAAGCCAAAGGTGAATAAAGAGACTTCCACCAAAACGGTAATAATGTAAATTATTTCCAGTGAGGCGGCTCTGAATAAATTAATTGCGATGAAATCGCGCTAATCCCAGGCCTGTGCACGCTATAAAACTGTGGCGTTTGATGCTTCCTACAAGGATAACAATGAACTGACCATGATATAATCATAAAATAATAATTGCCAGATAACTTATCAGAGTTTTGTCCAGTGTGACTTTGTCAGGCTTCTAGACAATTCAGTTTAGAAAATGTTCATTATTACTTAAAAGCCGTGGTGGCCGAGTGATTCGATCAGTCCTGCAATACAAAGATTGCAATTTGAATCCCGTCTGTACCAATGAGTTTTGTCTGAAATTTTAAACACAGTGAGTTGTCACATGACACGGTGTAGGAAAACATCGAGATGAAACCTGAATACGTTTGAGAATAAATTCAATGGCATATGTATAGTCTTGCTGGAGTAACTACAATGAACTCGCCACTTGGCACGTTGACATCTAAAATATATCTCTGCCTGGCGCAAAGTGGTTGTGTGGGTACTACATATACACCTCTGCCTACCCCTTCGGGAACCCTTGTGGGAAGGCGTGAGGAAATATATACTGATATAACAAAATAAATACTAGGTGAGACTGATGAATGTGGACAAAGCGAAAGAGGTATGTAAGTCTAGCGAGTACTGGCGCTCTCTACTCTCTGCCTACCCCGTTAGGAACTCGGCGTGGTGATATGTATGTGTGTACATATATACTAGGTACCGTATAGGGTCCAAGCTGCGGGTAGCCAGGATAAAGAAAGGAACCTCCTCACGATTATGATTATCACTAAATTACATCATGTTACATACAGCGTTTTGGGTCATCAAT
>JACCPG010008330.1:0-36995 GCA_016069955.1 Drepana arcuata | reverse complement strand
ATACGCCTTTGAATTTCTTCTCAGACGTATGCAGGTTTCTTCTCGATGTTTTCCTTCACCGTAAAGCTCGTGGTGTGACTAACCACTGTACATATGTTCAGAAAAACTCATTGGTATAGTTGGGATTCGAACCTGCGGTCTTTGCGTCGGAGGCAAGTAGTCTAACCACTCGGCCACCACGGCTCTATATATTCTCATATTTACATCTATGTATTATATATATATGAGGTGTATATACATATCTTGTTATTGTAAATAAATAATAGTATCTTCTCATTAAACATCCAGTAATTTCCGAAGGTGTAATTACGGAATACGAATCACCAAATAAGATTGAAGTCGTTCACCTCGTGAACGGTTTTTCAATTAATTTAGCATCACTCATACAAAATGAGTGAACGAGAGAATACCACTAACGAGATGGACGGCCAGTAAATAAAATCTGTTTTTCATTTATATAAGAGAGCCGTAGTGGCCGACCTACCTACATGCATCTTTTAACTGACTTTTAGTTTATTTTCGCGACAGAACTTTTAAAAAACCGCTTCGATATGGAACTGTTCGTATATATATGGCGTATAAAAGCGTCGATGTATTCCACCCACGTACACAGAGATCGTAAAAGCTTGTGTAGGTACCGGCCTAACCCAACCGTCAAACGTTCGCTAGTGGAAAAAGCCCCCGTGCTATAGAGTGCAGTTCAATTATCAATCCTCCGTTACCAACGGCCCGCCCCCACCCACTCTAAAGACCCCCTTGAAACTCTGCAAAACATTAAATACAATATCTTTAAATTGCTTCTAAACATCGCCACCCTCATTGAACATTTTTATCGTCATTACCATAATCTTCCTACAGTTGTCTCGTTCCCTCTCGTTACATAGCTCAGCGCTTAAGATGTTGCTGTCTCGCTCAGGTTTTAAGTACGCCGAATTTAAGAGGCATTCTCTCATTCGAAGATTGTATGGGAGTCGTAGGATGCGATTACTTTTAGGTAATTGTCTAAAATGGCTCTCACAGTTTAAATATTACTCACTGTTCGCGCGTGTGAAAGACATCATCTGGAAATAATGTCAATTTTGTAGGTATTTGTTAATAGTCATAAAAACTAAAAACCTTGGTGACCGAGTGGTTGCAGTAGTCACTTGTAACGCAATTATTGCCAGTTCGAACGCTGATATAGGTGTTTGGCAAATTAGTTTTTTTTTAATTTTGTACAGTGAGTATAAACACCAGTAGCTTTGTACCTAGTGAAGAAAAATATATCGAGAAAGAAAACTTATGTTTAAGAGAACATTCAAAGAACATTCTTCTTTGAATGTTCTCTCAAACATAAGTTGTACCTGTAATGTACGGCAAATCGGACAAACCTCAGTGGTTTTTGGTGTGCTTCATTGTTTTAAATTGTTATGTGTTTCATTAAATAAATAAAAAAAATACCTGGGAAATGGCGATGGGCTCGCCGTCTCTCATGTCAGCACTGAAATATAACTTTGGCACACAGAGGGTGCTGGTGTTGTCACACCTGTACCTACGACTTGGTGGCCCTTGTAAGCAGGTATGAAGAGACCACCATTATATTCCATAAAAATCCAAATTTACGCGTTGGAAATCGCAGGTATTCTCGCAGTTAGATATGGCAAGAGTCTCGTCATCTCTGTTCATCCATAAATAGCATCAATATTAAACGAGGTAATATTTACTCCGAAACATGGTTAACTGAGATTTTCAGAAACTGTTATACATTAAAGATTCTACATATGTGTGCGGAAATATGGTAAATAATACAACTTACTGTATTTTTTATTTATATTAGCTTCCATGGCGACCGAGTGGTTAGAATAGTTGCCGGCAACACAAAGATTGTAGGTTCTGATCCCGACGTTAACATTGGGTTTTTTCGAACTTAAATACAGCGATTTGGCACACCACGAGCTTTACGGTGATGGAAAATGTCGAAATGAAACCTGCATACGTTTGAGTAGAAATTCAAAGGCGTATCTAAGTCGCGCTTGAAAAGTGGGTGTGTGGGTACTAGCTATACACCTTTGCCTACCCCTTCGAGGACCGTCGCGGGAAGGCGTGAGGATATATTATTACTATATTTGCTTACCATTTATTGCCCACTCACATATAGGTATCTGCAATTTTCTGAGATGCACTGAATACCTATAGTTATTAGGTATTACACAGTAGGTATACATAGGTAATGCTTTCTATTACGCATGCATCAAATTAACTAGTTTATTATTGAAGGGGTTTCGTCACGCGCCTATTGAGTATGTATAAAACATGAAGAGTAAAGCCAGTTCTCACAGAGCCAGCGCTAGACTTCTTATACTTCATCCAAATTCACCAGGCATTATACAAGTCGTACAAGCCGGAATACTCATGACGTTCCCATCGTTGTGTTCGATCCATTATCTGATAACACAAAATAAACTCGCCACCGCTCAGTGTAAGCGTAAAAAACAACATTTTAAAATTAACGGCAGACAAAATCCTGCAAACGTATTAAAACTTTTGAGCAGAAGGGCGAAATAAGGCAGCCCTTATTTTGCCAGCCCATTAAACGAACGCCAAAGGGCTGTGCATTAATTATTAAACAGCGCTCGGGTCGTAAGATGTCGTAGCCCGCTTCATAATTTTGCAGTCGTGTTTTTGCGTTAACTGTCGGCCTTTTATATTATGTTTCAATTTGCGTGGATTATATTGTTATTCAGCGTTGTACGTGTCATTACTTACGGTACAAGTATATTAATATTATAATAATATATCCTCACGCCTTCCCACAAGGGTTCCCGAAGGGGTAGGCAGAGGTGTATAGGTAATACACCACTATAATAATAGATGAAGATATATAATGTAGCAACACTACCTACCTGAAACCTACAGTTACAACCGCTTTAAATCTTAAGAAATAAATAAAATTGGAGTGTCTGTTTGTAACATTAAAATAACCGCTTTTTACTTTATACATATTGATGTATACCGGTAGGTACATACATACACCTACCAAAATATATATATTTTTAAATTTTTGTCTGTCTGTCTTTTTCGGCTAATCTCTGGCTGGACTGATTTTGACGGGACTTTCACAGACAGATGTAAAAAGGAGTAACATAGGCCACAGAAGATACTAATGGCCTAGAAAGGTTTTTAAGATCAGCCAGAATATATGGAATTGATGTAGAGGTACTTGGAAGAGGTGAACAATGGAGTGGTGGGGACATGAATTTTCCAGGCGGGGGGCAGAAGATCAACCTCCTGAAAGATAAACTTGCAAAGATGGACACAGAGAATGAAGATAAAAGGCAACTTTAATTTTAGAAACTAAATTCTTTTTTGTAAAATTTCACGCGGACGAACGCGGCGCAACACGGTTTTAAACTTCTGTTACTGTCGCCGTTCTTCGGTGTTCTTTAGGTACTTAACTAATGGTTAGATGTTATGTCAAATAAAAAATATTATTATGACTGCTCCTGTCTGAGAAGAAATTCAAAGGCGTATGTATAGTCGTGCTTGAGTAACGGCGATGGACTCGCCATCTGTCACGCCATCCGCCACGTTGGCACATAATATACCTCTGGCGGAAAGTGGGTGTGTGTGGGTGTTACCTATACAACTCTGCCTACCCCGGGGACCCTTGTGGGAAGGCGTGAAGATATATAATTAATATATAATCGCAGTACACTGAAGTCAATAAATCGAAAGCTATAAAAATAATGAAGCGACTAACAAAGCAATGCCTCCCTACGGGAATACAGCTTACTATAAAATCGCGACTAAGTTCACAAGGCTTCTCTTTGTAGAGAGAATGTGGAAGCTTAGTAGTGTCTGCTTCCACGTACACGTGCCGTGAGTTGCATCGCAGCTTTATGAGTGATATTTTTTATTTTACACGCCAATGCAATAGTTTCATGTAAACTAATATTAAAAGAGGAAAGCATTTCCTTGCCAGCCTTCGTAGCAACTCGTTGTCCCCGTGGGACAACGAGTTGAAACAGATGTTTTATTTATCATATCATCACGGCGTGTCCCTAATGGGGTAGGTAGAAAGTATAGAGCGCCAGTTCTCTCTAGACTTACTCTTTCGCTTCGTTCACATTCACCAGTCACTTCATACACGCTCGTTGGACCGATCGATTTGATCCAAGTAGTTGGAACGTAGCCTTCCTCTGCCTCTTCTTGCATACACTTTTGCTTTGTATATCTGTTTCGTCAATCTTTCTTCTTCACTCATCCTTTCTGTGTCCAAACCAATGTAACTTGCCTTTCTTCATCTTTACATTCACGCCCTCATTCACGCCAGTTGATTGGCAAATCTCTTCATTGCGGATGTTTTATTTAGTTTAGTTTAATATACTATCTTAGTTTATTTATATTATATTGATCAAATCGACCCGGCACTCAAGGATGGGAACGCCAAGAGTACTCGAAACCGTCGAGTATGGGTGAAGAGACTGACGAACGTGGCCGAAGCGCAAGAGGTATGTAAGTCTAGAGAGCACTGCGCTCTTCGGTTTAGAGCAACTTTGACTTTATAGCCAACAGACAGCGGCGTTTAGTTTTATGATACATATGTAGTCATCGAGATAGATAAAAAACCTATTTAGAGCGTACGTGCTAAGTCGGATTACTTTTAGAGTATTTCAGTACAATAAAGCTTTCATAGTTTCAAGAGGTGGGGTGTGTCTCAACTCTATAGTGCATGCGGCGCGCGTTTACGTAGGTGAACTGAAGACCCAAGCTCACAGGGCTGTTGTCTGCGAAACAATGCACTATACCTGCATTGAAACATACGTGAAATGAACCTATTGAATACGAGCTAAGACCTGCGGTTTGATCCCCCTTAAATATTATCGAATACGGTTTTTTTTTGTAGATACTCCTGTGTGTTGAGCTTGCTGATAATAATCAATCGCCGTGCAAAATGTTATCCGATTCCGTTCTGGCATGATTGAGTAACAAATATAAATACATCGAAAGGTCACCCCTAGTATTGCAAGCGTTCGTAGGCGGAAGTAACCGTCAGATACGCTTGATTTCCACCCAGAGGATTAAAAAAAAACCTTCTTTTTGGATTTCTTGACTCTTCAAATAACGCCCGGTTCCATCGTTAATGCAAGTAGCTCGAATTTTCCCAGGATTTACTTTGTATCATATCTATTAAACAACTTCGTTTTAATAGTTTAGAAATGGAATAACCTCCTTGTAAGTAAATTTGTATTTTTGTAGACAACTTGTTCGGTGTTGATGTGTTTTTGACACAGAACGACCGCACACCACTTATCAACTTTGGAGTTCATTTTTATCACACGAAATGTGTCATGTTTCGTTTACTTCGAAACAATGATGTGTTTACTTAGGCGTGATGTCAGAGCGGCCGCCATGACACCTACGAGCTGTATTCGCGCACTTTTAAAAAGTAATAGAAAAATCCCTTTAACGTGCGTTAAACCTTACTTTATTACGGAAATAAAGGTTTCTCGTAAATAGTAAATGTGTACACACATTATTATAGAAGAAGATTTCAAAATCTTCCGTCAAGTCTATTGCAATTAGTATTTATTTATTAATGAGCTGTCTCGTCCAGCTTCGTGTGTGTTTTTTAGTAAGACTAAGAGCCAACAATACAAAGATTGCAAGTTCTAATCCCGACTGTACCAATGAGTTTTTCTGCAATCAAGTACAGTGATTAGACACACCACGTGCTTTACGGTGAAGGAAAACATCGAGAGGTAACCTACATACGTTTGAGAAGCAATTCAAAGTTGTATGTACAGTGCTTGAGTATCGGCGATGGGCTCGCCATCTGTCACGTTGGCACCTCAATATATCTCTGAGAGGAAAGTGGGTGTATGGGTACTATCTATATACCTCAGGCTACCCCTTCGGGGACCCTTGTGGAAGGCGTGAGGATATTATTTTATTATAAATATAGCTTTACATACATGTGTTTATAAAGTATCAAATATAAATATTTATTACTAGCGGTCCGTCCCGGCTTCGCACAGATGGAAATAAGATTTATTTTATAAAATAACATAGCCTTTGTTACTCAGGGTGAATAACATTTACTTTATTTTTATATATTATATTATTAGTAATTTGTCAAATCGGTCTAGTAGTTTCGGAGCATATTCAATACAATCAAACAAATCTTCCCTCCTTATAATATTAGTATAGATATAATTTTGGGGCTCCTTATTCTGGAAAACTATTCAGCGAGCTCACGTGTTGATATCGCACCTCATTCAAAGCCGACTGAATACGTTCGCGTCACTGCACTTTCTCGAACGTCAATAGGGGCGGTGACTAGGTTCCACTGATGATGTATCGGGTGCAGTTAAAAACAAATTAGGCCAGCAGTTTCACATTTATTGGACTGTTTAACAAACATTGCCACAACATTTTGTACAAATATTGATGGCAGCAAACATCAATAGCAGTTTAAATGGTAGTCTTATTACCACTAACGGCGTTAGTTGCCCAGTGGTCCTTGACGACTGAACAAACTTATGACGTGAATTCGAATCATGCTATTTTCTGTAGTACTCTTCGTTCCTGTAATAGAGTTCCATCATGCTAGGCCACTGCCGGACCCGCTAAGATTGCATCGAGGGTACCATGATGTACAGGTAACGAGGCCACGTGATCCATACCGAGCTTATATTCTGATTGATGGCAGTCACACTTGATTGCAGTTCAAGCCTAAGCGGGCTGTACGAGTGAGTTTTCCTGATGTTAGTACAGGGTTATCATCGCATCGTTTACGTTGAAGGAAACATGTATTTCTTCAAAATTACAGTATGTACAGTGAGAGTCAGCGATAGATCTCCAGTGGATACAGCTGTTGCAACAGCTCTGTATTTCAAAAGGGGTAGGCCTTTGAAACCATTCTAGGTGGCGTAAATAAATATTAAAATTTTCAGTGCTATTTTAGTTTTACGAGTGTATAGACGGGTTCTCGTCATATAAGCTCCGTTACAAAATCATATCTATACTCAATGTTTTTTGTAGGTGGGAATCAAAAATATGGGAGTCCGAAACGAGTGTATTTAACAACCTGACCTGAAAGGGAAAGTAGGAACATTTTGGATGTTGGCGGCCTTTATCCAGCGTTGTGACAAATCAGGCTAACGATTACCAAAACTGAAAAACTCTTCAGACTAATCGGTGTGATTTTAAACAAACTCAACTTCGATAGTCTCTGTAGAAATTACACATTTATTGGCAATAAAAAAAAACGACCAACAATTTGTTTCTACTCAAATTGATAAGCCCGATGCAGGTCAGACAGACCAGATTTACAAGGTTATAGTCATCTCTATGATAAGGTTTACTCAGTTAAAGGCATTAATTACGTTCGAGTACGAGTAATATTACAAAAAAATATATGACGATATTTATTTAAAAAAAAATTACTTGGATGGCGATCGATACCAATTACCAACCAGGTATTTTTTTTAATATTAAGCCCAAAAGGTACACAGCGACCAGGGTCGTGTAGCCGGGGCTTAATTTGTTTATGGTTTATTTATGACCTAATTACCCGGGACCAGTGATAATACAAGATTCTCACTTTGGCCCCGAATAGAGAGGCAAATAATTCAAACATGTCGTTGCCTAGTCATGAAATTCAGGTAACGAAACCATAGCGCGATCTAGGAATTTAGCTACGCCATCTAGGGAAGGTAGATAAATCTTTGCCGCCCAGCATGAGGGCGCTGAAAGCCCCGCCCGCCCTTGCGAAAACAGGAACTTGTAAAATCGTATTAGGCTCTATAATAGCAATAAATGGTTAAAGAGCTTTACTTATTTGAAAGTACAAGCTATTTATACATACTTGGCATCCTCCAAGTGTTGGAACATATAAAATATATGTACAAACAACGATGTGACGTAATTAATTGACCTTTCGTTTTTCGATTTCGGGAAAATATTTGATGAAAAGGCCAAAACATATGCTCTTAATTTGTCATTGTATTTATTGTGCTATTCGTAATAATTTCCGCTTTCCTGCAAGGGTTATTATTCGCTACAAATAAGGATAATTCAGCTTGAAGCCTGCTACGCAATTTTTACCTAGTGTGTTAATGGCGATATAGAGGGCGCTGTATAGCCTTTTGTTACAGCTGGAACTCGTAAAACTCTATCAATTCTTATGAAAACAGTGAAACCAGTAATCTTACATACATACATACAATCACGCCTCTTTCCAGTAGGGGTAGGCAGAGACCACTTCTTTCCACATGCTACGATCCTTACATACTTCTTTTGCTTCGTCCACTTTCATTATTCTCTTCATACTTATCTTATATTACTTACATATATACATATACACAGTAATCTTATACTAGCAATTATTTTTATTTGTATTACGTAGTTCGACCAAATGCAAAGTATATAGTCCCTGTACACGCGAAACCTGGCGTAGGTGCCTTACTTTAGGTGGTAACAGTCCTGTTTCTATTAAGCGGAGAGAAACAGGCAAAAGCCAGAATAACATCGTTTTATAAATTAAATAAATCAAATCTATCACATACATAGACAAAGTTTCATATGGCAGATTTTATATAATCCACACGCCTTCTCACAAGGGTCCCCGAAGCGGTAGGCAGAGGTGTATTGGTAGTACCCACACACCCACTTTCCGCCAGAGATATAGTTCAGGTGCCAACGTGATAGATGGCGAGTCCATCGCCGTTACTCAAGCCCGACTGTACATACGCCATTGAATAACTTTTCAGCCGTATGCAGGTTTCCACTCGAAGTTTTCCTTCCCCGTAACCGTGGTGTAACTAAGTTACCGTGGTAACTAATAACTGTACTTAAGTTCAGAAAAACTCATTGGTACAGTCGGGATTAGAACTTGCGATATTTGTGTCGCAGGCAAGTACTCGAACCAGTCGGTCACCACGACTTTATAAATAAACAGTGTATTATATAATTACATATACAATCGGTTCATGTACCCTCGAAGAACAAATGACACCAAACTTAAGAATTAGATCGATACCCTACTAAGTGTAACAGTGATCTTTTTAAATTTTCATAGAGGTACATTACAGGCACGTTCAGCCGTAGCCGCGGTGCCACAATAAAATTGTTAATTGAATTACACGTTGTTAATGGAACCGTTGTCGAGAAAACGTTAACGTGGCCTGGTAATGTTAAGTTTAAATAAGGAATTAGGTTACTGATGTGTTCTTCACTCTGTGTACCCACTGAGGAATTGTTGTTTTAAATTGACTTTTTACTATATATATTTTACTTTTGTTTATTTTTTTTTTGACGTCGATTCTAGTTTTTCTTTTACAAGTATTTTATAATTACAATGTTTCAGTTATCCGTTGCATTACATTAATAGTGGTATGTTTCATTTGTTCGACTTTTTTTTTCGCTATTTTGATGAAAAAGGTTCCCTCTCCCAATTGCAATACTTGTAACGTCTGTGACGATTTATATCACATCCTGATGGAATGTGACCAGAACAAAGATGTCGAACAGAGAAGAAGAACTATGTTTGGATGTAGCCAGGATGTGGGTCTGTGTAACAGTGTCATGGCGAACCCTAGTTCTGATGATATAACATATTTATTAAATTTATATATGCGTAGATTTAAGTACTTTTATATCCAGGTGTCCTCACGGAGTGACATAGTCCCTGTGCGACAAAACTCCTTAAATAAAGAGAAAAAAAAACTTGAAAGTACAAGTTTCAAGCTGACTTATTTACAATATTCATGTTATTTGTTTAAAACGCTTAGCCTCTCAAGAGGTAGGCAGAGAGAGGGCTACTGTATCATGGGTGACATTTAGCCATCGACCTTAACGTTTGCCCTGCTATCACTGTCATATACCTACATATTGTATACTGACTCCATAGCATGCAGTAGAGAACTGTTTACTCCTTGTCAAGGCAAAACGTCACAGAACCTCTTATGTACGACTCTATCAATGCCTTCTGTAAGTCAACAAAAGCGCTGAAAACTCTTTGGTAAATATCGAAACAATAAAACACGATTCCGGGATGCGACAAGGAATCTTAAGCGGATGGCTAAACGACCATCCGCTTCGATTAAAGATTCATACATATCATCACGCCGAGTCCCTAACGGGGTAGGCAGATAATATAGAGTGCCAGTTCTAGACTTACACACCTCTTTCGCTTTGTCCACATTCGTCAGTCTCTTCATACATGCTCGCCGGTTTCGAGTACTCTTGGCGTTTCCGTCCTTGAGTGTCCAATAGATTTGATCTAGGTAAATTGAAATATAATTGATTATTCCTTAGCCTGTTTCTTGATTATTTTTAGTGTAGTTCATCATCATCATATCAACACGCCGAGTGCCTAACGAGTAGGCAGAGAGTATAGAGCGCCAGTTATCTCTAGACTTGCATACCTCTTTCACTTCGTCTAGATTAATTTTACTCAATGTAGTTTTTATTTATAAATGTATATTGCAATGAACAATATTATATTTCTCGTTACAGAGTCGCATTTTGGAGGACGCGTCACTGATGTGCAACTCTTGGTCACCCAGGCACAATGTAAGTTCATATTTATTTAGTTTATTTTGTAATATCCCGTTAAATTTTAAGTTATTTTCCATGTCAAGCATTGCGATTTGCTTGCGATCTTTGGCCAAAGATATTTCAGCTGAGCGACTTTTTCAGGTTATTGTGAAAGATTAGAAGAGATTACCATCTTAGTGGATCAGGTGCTATTAAAACCGCTTGTTTTGTTTATTTTATAAACGAATGGAACTTGTTTTGTAGACATAATAGATGCTTTCTAAGACTCATCCGCTCTTAGGTTTTGGTGACTTGATCGCGGCCGCAAAATTCATTGAGTTTGGTAAGTTTTCATTTCTAAGTTTTCGTCTTAATTGTACTTGTTCGCAATAAAGGCAAAAACCTAGAAAGTACTCTGGTACTCTGGTAAGTCGAGTACTTTGTGTTTTGTTAAAACATGAAAAATTACAGGTCTCAAATTCACTCCTTTTCTAAACGTTCAAAATTACGAATGAAGTTGTCAATAATGTATCTATATTTAAGTAATCTTAATAAAAACTTTTACTAGTCGCACCATAAGGCTCTTTGAAAAATAATATGGGTTTTTTCTTGCTTATTAATTGGCACTAATGTAATTTAATTAATAAAAGTGTAGTGTATTTGAAGCTAAAATAATAAATTAAGCAACGTTAAATGAAGGAAAACAAACGAAGGATAACATTTTGTTCAAGCAATCTCGTTGATAAGATTATTAAAAACGTTAATCTTACTAATATTATAAATGTGAAAGTTTGTAAGTTTGGATGTTTGCGGTTCTTTCACGGCAAAACGGCTGAACCGATTTGGCTGAAAGTTGAAATGGTGATAGCTTATACCTAGGAATAGGACATAGGCTACTTTTTATCCCGAAAATTCAAAGTTCCTACATGAATAAAATTTGCCTTAGTAGTAATTCAGATTTGCATCAAAATGAAATCAAGACTCCTTAGTGCATTTGATTTAAATAACATTTTATTTTGACACATGTTTGAAAAATCAATCCTGTCATTACAGAAATTCCAAATATTTCGATGTTCTTATATTATAAAGGCCTAAGTTTGTATGTTGCTCTTTGACGGCATAGCGACTGAACCGATTCTAGCAGGAAACTATTGTAGCTACTTTTTCGAAGCCTTTCTCCATGCGGGCGAAGCCGCGGCATAAGCTAGTAATGAATACAGATTAAATTCATAGAAAAAACTATTTTACTCACTGTAATAAAATTCCTTATATTGAGAATTTTGACCAATCTGTTGATACATAAACAAACCGAAAGATAATGATTAAATAAATGAGTATTTCCTCTAAATAAAAAAAAAGTTACAAGTGATTGTCGCGATATTATGTCAGTTGCTCCGTCGCCAGTCGTTCTGCATTATTCATCTGATTACATTCGCTTCATAATTTTTTTAACCGAATTATCATAAATACATACATACATATCATCACGCCAAGTCCCTAACGGGGTAGGCAGAGAGTATAGAGCGCCAGTTCTCTTCTCAGACTTATATACCTCTTTCGCTTCGTCCACATTCATCAGTCTCTTCAGACATGCTCGTCGGTTTCGAGTACTCTTAACGTGCCCATCCTTGAGCGTCCGATCGATTTGATCCAGGTAGTTGGAACGTGGCCTTCCTCTGCCTCTTCCTGCACATACTTTTGCTTTGTATATCTGTTTCGTCAATCTTTCTTCACTCTATGTGTCCAAACCAACGTAACATGCCTTTCTTCATCTTTACAATCACACCCTCGTTCACGCCAGTTGATTTGCGAATCTCTTCATTGCGGATTCAATTTAATATCGTTACTCCGCACATTTTTCGAAGAGATCGCATCTCAACTGCATAAATAAAACTTAAAATTTTATACAATGCACCGGTCCTCGTGAGGATAAAGAGCTATCTTATAAAACCCGTAACGAATCTAGTTCAGTCCAAGTCCCTAGCTGAAACCGAAGCCTTACAGGGAGCATAACACCAACAAAAAGGCTCTAGTCTCGGTAAAAAAAAGCAAATGTTGCCATAACTACGATAGACAATCAGGTGGCATTCGATAACATTTCTTTGTGGCAACGCTGGTCATCAAACCGTTGCTCCCTTGGGTTCGTGATATGTCAGGTACGAGCCATGAGAGGGTAGCATTTAAATTATATATTACGTTGCACAGTTTTTATTAGTAGGAGTTGGAATTGAATACACCGTTATTACGATTGTTAGTAAGTTGATTTGATGACTGTGACAAAATATCTTAGGACACTTCCACACAAATTGACCTAGTCCCAAATTAAGCAAAGCTTGTGTTATGGTAACTAGACAACGATATATTTACCTATATAGATAGATATATACATAATTACATAGGAAATCCAAGAATCAGGTACAAATACTCGTGTTCATCACACAAATATCTGCACTCAGCGGGATTCGAACCCGTGACCTCAAGTTTCGCAGTCAGGAGCTGTAACCACTAGACCAGAAGCCGTCAATACTTAATTTATACAATAGGTATGATAAACTAGTTCTCTCTCGCAAGTAATGAGCTCTGGTTGCTGAGTTAGTCGTCTGTTACAGATAGTGCCATCCACGAAGATGCGCCCCACCTAAAGCTAGTCGAGGGAGTCGCAGCATGCGGGGAGTATGACCCGAGTCCGTTTACTGTAGTGTGCGTGTGCACTCATAGGTAATCAGTGTGTGATAGTATTCAAACATTCGTGGAAGGTTGCACACTTACACTTATTGTTAAGAATAGCGTGGCGCGTCTTCGTGGACAGCACTATCTATACCCAAAGATTGTAGAGTAATTATTTAGACAATTATACATTGAAGGAAAACACCGTGAATATACCTGCATACGCTTTGAATGAGATTCAAAGTCGCATGTATAAGTTTGACATACAGCGATCGACTCGCCATCTGTCACTATGTCACCTAAAATATACCTCTGGCGGAAAATGGTTGTGTGTGGACACTTATGAGAAGGCTTGAGGATATATAATTATTTATTATTATCTATTTGTGAAAGGTAATATAACCTTCGTTGAAAGAAAAAAAGATACGAAGCCTCGATCCTAAGCATGCTGAAAATATGTCCATCAACATAGGTGTATTATAATACCCCCTCAGTAGAACCCCTACATAATCGTAACGGCTAAGTGCGCAACGCATAATCCCGTGTCGCAGCGAGCTGGGTACAGTCGAGCGCGTAGGTTCTTAAAATTATCTTAATTGAGTAGTATTTATTAACGAAATGTTTTTCATTTTTTTTAATATTATAATATGGCACCTAATATACCTCTGGCGGAAAGTGGGTGAGTGGGTATTACCCATACACCTCTGCCCACCCCTTCGGGGACCCTTGTGGGAGGCGTGAGGATATATGTGTATATATATATATATATATATATATATACACACAATTTATATTCACTTAAATCATGATGCAATACTAGAATACGGTATTTTTGGGTGAACCTTTATCCGTACGTTAGCCAATATGAATATTATCTTTATTATTCATATTTTTATATACGTAATAGTTATAAAACCAAATCTTCTATATTCTAATAGTAATAGTAGAAAGTAGTAGAAAAAGAAATCCTAACGGTGTCAATTTTAATGAAAACAGTTGAAGAATGAGTCAATAATTTTTTATTGGATATTTTAATTCCTTTGGCTCGGGATACCGATTTGGGACAAATATTTTAATCTGTAAGTAGTTAGTTTCAACTGTTCTTTGTAAATATTATTAATTATTGTATTTGACGATTAAAAGAAAATAATTGTATGTCGTTATTGAAAGATCACAAATTAAGTTAGACTTTCTGTCACGTTCGAACTTATAATATAATTCTGGCAAAAAGTGGGTGTATGCGTACTACACACCTCTGCTTACCCTTTCTTCTTCTGATTGTCATGGCTTAGTTTAAAACCAGAACCCACACATTTTCAGTAAGCAAATTATTAGCCCAAAACATTTGCAGATATCCTCCATTTGCAAAATTAACGTATTATTTCACTCAAAAATTATTCAACTCATGAATAAATTCAAACGAAATTAACACTCTCACTGTACGGTACTAACCAACTAATCGGGCGTACGGTCCCACTCACCCCCGGCTTTTAGATCTCTCTGACATTTGATACTGACATTACGGTACGGGATAGATGTGCCCGGGGATCAGAAGATGTCGTCAGTTAACCCTAAAATGCGAACGTTAATGAGTAATAATAGTAATGGATTAATGCAGTGCTGTAGGGATTTAGAACTATCTTTGTTTGGCGATGACAAGCTCTGCAACAGAGTTGGTTAGTGATTGAGTTTTTAATTGGATTTGACACGCTTTATTATATATATAATGAGTGGTATAAATTACTCTGCTTAACTTTCCACAAGGGTACCTCTATTTCCAGGTGCCAAGGTGACAGCTGGCGTTTCTCAACCATTGTAGGTACTGTCTAGAATTTCTCATCGTATACACATGATTTTTTCTCTTCGGAAGTTAAAGAAAAGTAAAATTAATTAAAGTAGTCGTGACTATTTTACCTTTTCTGGTGACAATTTTAAACCATACGAGCACACCGTAGCCAGGAACTATAAAAATAATAATTTTCACGATTTTTTATAAAATGGAATCGCTACTAACATTACAGCGTACTGGCCATTTACATTTGTTGCAATATTTCAAAGATATTTAGATCATATATAAGAAGAAACAACGAGGTCCCCTTTTAGCCAGCAAAGACAATTATTTGATTTATTTAGTTAAATAAAGATTTTGAAAACGTGTTACTTAACAAGTTAAAAGAAAAAATAACTGTCCCTTCTTTGCATTCATTATTTGACAGCTTCTGTCAAAACATGTCAAATCGACATCATCTGTCAGTAAAATTACGTGTAATCCAAATCTAACTGTCAGCCAATTCCATAATCCGAGTCGCTATTCAAATACAGATCTCCTCGTTAATACAATATCACTTCGAACATCAACTCGCAAATCATCGAACAGTTTGCGTTACAATTGTTATCACAATTTGTAGGGCGGAGGCCCAAAAATTGAATTACGATGCTGAGGGCCGGCCCTCCGTTGCGACCCTAACTATGCACATAATAGAAAAGTGACTGATGTCTCTTGTTTCATTGTGTAACTAATTTTGATACACTTGTATTAAAGCGGGGGTTGTTTAATTTCCGCTTAGTTATTTTTTGTGGAGCCGCGGTGGCCGAGTGGTTCAAGTAACACAAAGATTGCAAGTTCGAATCCCGATTGTACCAATGAGTTTTTCTGAACTTAAGTACAGTGATTAGTCACACCACGATCTTAACGGTGAAGGAAAACATCGAGAGGAAACCTGCATACGTCTGAGAAGAAATTCAAAGGCGTATGTATAGTCGTGCTGGAGTAACGGCGATGGACTCGCCATCTGTCACGTTGGCACCTAATATACAATATACCTCTCACCTAATATACCTCTGGCGGAAAGTGGGTGTGTGGGTATTACCTATACACCTCTGTCTTCCCCTTCGGGGACCCTTGTGGGAAGGCGTGAGGATATATTATATTATATTATTATAAATCTTATGTACATTCATAACATAGTAAATCTAAATGCGAGCCCATCAAATCTATACTAATATTATAACGAGGAATTATTAGTATTTTTGTGTGTGTGTATGTTTGTAATAACTAAAGTCAAAAACTACTGTGCCGATTTCAAAAAATCTTTCACCATTAGAAAGCTACATTCACCCTGAGTGACATAGGCTATATTTCCTTTTTTTATCTTATGTCCTGCCGTGCGAAGCCGGGACGGGCCGCTAGTCGCATATAAATATTAACATCGCCAGATTAAAGCATATTCGGCGTGCTCACTTGCACATCAATTACAGCGAGGCGCTGGTCTGTGACGGGATGCTAATATAGTGATGGGGGCTACCGACAAAGTTCGCTTTCACACGCTCAAGTGGCAAACGTTTTTTGTTAGGGATTTCAATTGACGATAATTTACACTTAGCGCATTTTATTTCAAGTCCTGAAAGGGAATGGATATCTGGAACTTAATATAAATCCAGAAAATAGTTACGTATAGTATTTTTTTATTTATCTTTACGTGCGTCACAAGGAGTAGGCAGAGGTGTACAGCACCCTGTTTTTTCCAAAGATATATTTAGGTGCTCATCAACGTTTTTCAAGCATATACACGTAATTTGTTCACGCCGTCCCTCAAGGGTCCCCGGCAGGTAGGTAGGCAGAGGTGTGTAGTACACCTAATTTTCGGTGGAGATATATTTTAGGTGCCAACGTGACAGATTGCGAGTCCATCGCCGTTTCTCAAGCTCGACTTTACATACGTCTTTGAATTTGCTCGGTTTTTATTAGTTTTGCTTTCTACTTAGGTAGTTTTTGCGTATCTAGAGATATTCTTTCGTTTAAATAAAATTTGTTTTTTGTTGAAGAATAAAAGAAAGATCAAATGCATTTACATCTCTTTGAAAGTTGAATCAACAGAATTTTCCTTCTTAAAAAAAAAAACAATTTGAAATTTAAATAAAATTGGAACGCCAACCGAATCACCAGCCGGGGGCACCACACGTGTGGCCGTTAACACGCGTGCACCACCGGCAAATCGAAAGGAGATACTATCACTTTAAAGTGGTCCCGGGCACTATAAAAGTATCTATTTAGAAGTCAGGACGCAGCCCCACCATCTATCGGGGCGACTCAAGGTGCGTACGCTCGGTGGCAGAGTCACTCATAAATAATTTAAAGTAATCCAGGAAAAAACTCCGCTGTCCGCAGCCTTTGGCTGAGACGGCATTACTATTTGAAGCGGCTTGTACGTCTTCCGAATTAGTGTTGCCGACCATAATACATTTTTCGCCCGCTATGCGCCGCGTGGTAATTATGACCCCAAAAGCCTTCCGCAGCGTCCGAGTTAAAAGAAAGATAAACTTGTTTTTAAAGTAGCTAATTTCTATCCGCGACTTCAACTGCTTAAAAATGCAATATTGGTTGATTTTACAATGAAGTGGAAACACGTGTTTCCTGCTAAAAGCCTGAATAAGAATTTTCAGCTCTGAAGAATTATGAATACAGCCTTCAACCTCCATTTTTATACTTTCAATATATTTTTTAGTATAAAAGAAAGCCTACTAAATTTCATGGCGATATTTTTTGCCTTCTCATTTTAAACATTCTCATATATAGGTATTATAGCTGTCTTCCTGCGTATAATTTGATTTTAAAGTTATATTTTGGACAACTATTAACACTATTATTTAGATCGGTTAAATATTGTATTTATAACTCAGTCTGATCAAAAACCTGCAAGTGTGTTGCAGTACCAATTATTTCCTCTATGGGTAAATTTCAGTAGAGTTTCATCAATATTAACAATTTTATGCCAGCTTTGCCCTGCGGTTTTACCTGCCTAAAACTTGATATTATTAGTAGATTTATTAACACTATTAAAAACAACACCCTAAATGAATAACTATACAACGCCATGTCTGGTAAGATATGTAAAAAACTTTACTAGACCAAATTAGATTCAATATTTTTTAACCAATAAATCTATCTCTGTGCTAAACATCATTCAATGCAGTTCAGTAGTTTTTGCGTGAATGAGAAACAATCTTTCACATTTATAATATTAGTAGGATGTAGGTATTATAGCGGAAAAGCCGTGAAAGCCGAGTGGCTACGTAAGTGACTTGCAAAGTAAAGACACCAGGTTCGAACCCCGATAGTCTGATCTAATTAGTTTTTTAACTCAACCATCTATATATTGTCCAATAGTCCTACTATTGGACAGGGCTCTGATTATATTATTAACAGAAATAACTGTTTAACTTACTGTTTGTTTACAGAAATAAACAAAAAACTGGTTAAGTTAATAGGTAGGTACCAATTGCAGAACGATAGACGTCACGAAAATGAATCCAAATAATATATTTTTTTAACAGGGAGATCTGTTCGGTGGCTTGAACGATGGCCTCCTAAGCCGCGCGGAGGCACTCGCGGCGGTGGACATCAGTAAACACCAGTCAGGTCCGCAGGCGGGGCCGCCGCTCCCTCAGCTCAAGCACGACATGGTCTACCATCACGGGGTCGGGGGCCCTCCACCTCACAACGCTAGGCCGCATCAGGTAGATTTGATTCTTATATATATATACGTACTTACCTCTTTCGCTTCGTCCACATTCATCAGTCTCTTCATACATGCTCGTCGGTTTCGAGTACTCTTGACGTTCCCGTCCTTAAGCGTCCGATTGATTTGATCCAGGTAGTTAGAAGTCTTCATCTGCCTCTTCTTGCACACACTTTTGCTTTGTACATCTGTTTCGTCAATCTTTCTTCACTTCAAGTATGTAAGTCTAGGGAGAACTAGAGTTATACCTATGTATATCTCCAGCTTATAACCTATCTCTATACAAAATTTCATCTAGCATTTCATTGAGTAACTAACTCCCACATCTAAAATATTAGTAGAATAAAAAAACCAAGTAAACAGTAATATCGAGGACATAACTCAAAAATCTGATCATTCACAGAGCTGTACAGTCAAAAGAAAAATCCTCACCGATCATTTAAATCGAATTTCATATCCTTGAGAGTAAGGTATGATCGTAAAGCGAGCCAAATACGGCATAAATAATAAGAACGAAATGCATTTCGATACAACTGTACCTACAAAGGGTCGGTTCCTTGGGGAGTGCCCCAAATGTTATGTGTTAGAAATATGTACGTTACGCTATAAAAATGAGCTCATATTATGCACTATAGCACGTAATGTATTGTTTGGATATATTTTTGAATGTTACTGTAGGAAGGGCGTGGATCGTTCCCCATTCGCCTGGCTTTCCTTCAGGCTCTTTACGTAGGTTTATTTTTGTTTGCAAATTAAAGTGAGAGATTCAGTGTTCCCTTTTGGCAGTTATAAAGCACCTGCCATTTACAAGAAGTGAACGTCGTACATTTCCGTTATATGTACTCCTGCCATGGAACTTGAATGGACTAACAAACATATTTACGTAATTGATAAAAAGCAAATACATACATACATATTGGCCAACATACAATAAGTATTTAGTATGTCCAAACACCTTACAGTTTATAAACAGACAAAAAAAAGAAAAATAACCAAGTACAACCCAACTCAAGGAAAATATCTTTTTAATTCTGTTGCTTCCCCTCCGAGGGTCCCGTACCGCGTAATGCGTGGTTTATAGCCCACGGAACCCAAAAGCTGTAGTTTGGGGCTCGGAGTAATCTGTAAACACAGTTGTACAAGCTTGTTCGAAAGTACCTTGAGGGAAACCTTTGGTTACATCGCTTTTTTACGTAACTGTACATTTTGGGACGAAGCGCGCCTTTTTACTTTTATGGTCTTGGAATTGAGCGTCGGATTGCTTTTGAAATGTTATTGCTTGCATTGTATGGAATTAAAAGTTAATGTTTTAAAGCATAATGTATAATAGAGGGATATTAGTCAAGCTTCTTTTTCAGTGTAGGCAGATTGAATAGATCGCCAGTTCTTTCTAGACATTCAGACGTCTTTCAATTCATTAGTCCGTTATACATACTTCTAGGTTTTGAGTACTCTTGACGGTCCTAGCGATGTAGTCTTCCTTTGCTTCTTTTATATGTCGTCTCCACACCATCCGGCAAGGGTTCCTGAAGGTCTGTTGCCTAACGCCCTCTACCTTACCCATAAACCCAATTTTCACCTTTAAATATATAAAACCTGATTCGACCTAAATCCTCTCTAGACTTTGAAACTCCCCACGACATGTCCAAATTGGTTTAATTTGAAAGGCAATGTAGCAAAGATGGTTTTGGTCACTAAAAAACAGATAAATAGAATTTCCTTTTTATCGTACGTAGTAAATAGCGCACGCCGGAAATCCGCTAGATAGATATATGGTCTCAGCCAATCGGCTCAGCCGTTTTGCCGTGCAAGAGCAACAAACATCCTTTGGCAAGCAGTGGGACGTATTTAAAGATGTATTTTATAATCAATAATAATAATATGGCAGGCAATATACTAGGCAGTGCCTGTCCCGTGGGGGACTAACAATGATAATAATAATAACCACTTCGAAATAGGCACACTAGTATTACAGTTAAAACTGTAGACCAAACCACCCCGTTTACTTCTCACTTTTATAGCTACCCACCACGCATGCAATATCAAACGGTTTCTTTAAAAAGAGCAAACACTTCAATATACACACGAACAGTAAACTAGGTAGGGGACGGTCCCAAGGGCGGGGGCATGTGAACAGGGCTGGCGATTGTCACTGCAGCCCTTTGGGGATAGCCGTGGAAAGTTGCATTAACCGGTTATATTGAACCTATTAACATGTTTTATTTTCTTGATAAAAAAATACACATATTGGGCGATAGGGAACCCTGAAAAAACTATACCAATATATGCCCAAATTCGTTCAGTAACATCTGTCTTTATAAATGTTATTACGAACGATAGAGATTGGAAATTGTTAACCATTTTTGTAATCATAGAATAGTACAGTTCCTCACGGTATAGGACGACAGAGAGCGCCAATTCTCTCTAGTGTTAAAGACTCTTTATTGAATTATCCAAAATTATAATTTCATACATCCATGTCGTTACTCCGAATCCCTCACGGGTAGGCAGAGACAACGCTAGATCTCTCTAGGCTTACATTGCGTAACGTCTACATTTATCTTCATTCAAAACTTCTAAATCTTTTATTCCAACGAAATATACCTACACAGGAACATATATTGAAAGTCATATATTAAACATTAAATAAAACCGTTTACAACATGCTATATCTAGATACGTATCCATGTATATAATAACGCCGATTATGTAGGGTATGCAGAGATTACAGCAACAGTCCTATTTCGTCACATAAATCAGTCTCTTTATGGTATTAAAGAGTGGACTAAAAATGAGAATTGAAATAAAGTAGTCACGTGACATTGCCTTATTATTTGATGTCATGGGAAAATGTATTTGCTCAGGCAACATTTTATTTTGTTCCTTTGGCTGCTTACTTAGGTAATCCGCTTCTTACATTTCGACTTTAATAATAACGCTAAGACTAACTGTAAATTTTCTTCTGATATATTATTTTTCAACCGAGTTTTTTCCATGACAAGAGCATCCCTACTAATATTATAAATGCGAAAGTAACTCTGTCTGTTATTCTCTCTGCTCTTCTGAAATTTGGTACAGATATAGCCTAGAGCTTGGGAAAGGACATAGGCTACTATGTACTACTTTTTAATGCGAAAAAGGGTTGTAAGGGGTTGAAATAGGGGATTAAAGTTTGTATGGAAGTTTCGTCATTGTTTAAGCTAGAAGCTTGGAACGTATTTTTTAGGCTCTTAATTACATATAAATTAATATTGCATTCAAAGTTTGTAAAAACGATACCCTTAAGGGGGTACTAATGTTGCTTAATATCACTTTTCCGCGCGGACAAAGTCGCAGGCACAGCTAGTAGAGAAATAAAAAGCTGATTGTCTGAATCGTGAGATAGTGGACTTACATGTACACGAAAAGGGTGCGATGATAGGTGTATAAATATTTGACAAAAACGTTCATCTTTTTACTTGCACCTAGCAATTAAAATTATACAAATCTTATATGTATTAACGTATTAACTGTATTATATATCCTCACGCCTTCCCACAAGGGTCCCCGAAGGGGTAGGCAGAGGTGTATAGGTAATACCCACACACCCACTCTCCGCCAGAGGTATATTAGGTGCCAACGTGACAGATGGCGAGTCCATCGCCGTTACTCGAGCACGATTATACATACGCCTTTGAATTTCTTCTCAGACGTATGCAGGTTTCCTCTCGATGTTTTCTTCACCGTAAAGCTCGTGGTGTGACTAATCACTGTACTTAAGTTCAGAAAAAACTCATTGGTACAGTCGGGATTCGAACTTGCGACCTTTGCGTCGCAGGCAACTGCTCGAACCACTCGGCCACCACGGCTTATTAACTGTATTAGGCCGCAAAATATATCTCTTGCGGAAAGTAGGTTTGTGGGTACTACCTATACATCTCTGCCTACACCTTCGGGGACCCTTGTGGCAAGGCGTGAGGATATATTATTATTACTCTATCTATATATATATATATATATATATATATATAAAAAAAATTAATGTTGGTTTGTGTACGCTTCAAAAACTCGAAAAGTTCTGCACCAATCGAGCTGAATGTTTGGCATGATATATAATGCGCATCAAGGATTGTTTTTATCTATTTTTTGCATCAGTTACATATCCACAGCGAAGCGTGGCAGGGTACAGCTAGTATATTATAAAAATCTTGTTTCGTGGAACTTTTGACATATCGATCTCAAGCTTTACTGAAATGATGCTTAAATTACGAATACCATATAGCTTAGAAAAGATTAAGAAAAAGATGATGACGTATCTAAAGTGTGGTTGGCCTGACCAATCACCATTTACTATTGATCTAAGCAAAGGTTAAAATATACCATTGCTTTGTACGGTTTTATATCATCTACGGTGTATATAGATAGATATATGTAAATTTTACTCAAAGCTAGAACCGCGCGTGCGCAAACGCTTTCGACCTTACACCCTTGCAATAAGAACGTTCATTTGCAAGCGCAAACGATATACATTATTTATGCACAGAGTATTTGTAACTATACTGTGCTTACAGTTTTATTATAATTATTGTACAGTGTACAAAATCAAAATAAAAATATTTTATTCAACGTAAGGGACACAGGGAACACTTATTGAACGTCATATACTTAATAAAAACTAAAGTTACCAATTAAAATAAAATAATTTAGGATGTAAATAAATAACTTCGGAGAACTACACACAAATAGTCTCAAATTAAGCAATGCTTGTGTTACGGTAAATAGGTATGATATTTTCACTTATACATATTACATACATATCATCACGCCGAGGCGCTTACTAGGCATCACATATAAATAAGAACTGCTATCTTCTGCTGTCTTCTTAGCATGTTGCGAGAGCCGTGGTGGCCGAGTGGTTCGAGCAGTTGCCTGCGACGCAAAGGTCGCAAGTTCGAATCCCGACTGTACCAATGAGTTTTTCTAAACTTAAGTACAGTGATTAGTCACACCAAGAGCTTTACGGTGAAGGAAAACATCGAGAGGAAACCTGCATACGTCTGAGAAGAAATTCAAAAGGCGTATGTATAGTCGTGCTTGAGTAACGGCGATGGACTCGCCATCTGTCACGTTGGCACCAAATATACCTCTGGCGGAAAGTGGGTGTGTGGGTATTACCTATACACCTCTGACTACTCCTTCGGGGACCCTTGTGGGAAGGCGTGAGGATATATTACTAAGAAAAATTAAAGGTCAAATCTAAAAAAAATGTAACGAATAATTTATTACCTGCATTATTATATGTAACCTGTTTTAACAGGTTTACTTTATTATTAATATTACGTATATAGACAGCTACGTTTAATTATTTATTATAACACTATACACTGCCATTACAGATACACCCAATTCGACAATGAAGAAAACTATATATTATTATATATTATCAACTATTATTATAACATTAGTAATTAAGTATAGCACAATACGAATAACGTGGTCCTTGCGAATTCGTTCATAAAACATTAACTTTATTAATTATGTCTAGATTCCATGAAGGTGGCAGCGAGACTGCAGATCCAGTCCCTCTAGATGTATTCAATTTATTTCCAAATTTAGCTCTTCACTCATATAGTAGAAAACATTGTCCATTGTACGGGGCAAGCAAAGCGTTCTCTTTTAACTTACAAATGACGTAAAATGTTCGACGTGGTGGCCAAGTGGTTCGAGTAGTTTTCTGAACTTAAGTACAGTGATTAGTCACACCACGAGCTTTACGGTGAAGGAAAACATCGAGAGGAAACCTGCGGAGATTGCATCTGAGAAGCAATTCAAAGGCGTATGTATACCCCTTCGGGGACCCTTGTGGGAAGGCGTGAGGATAGATATATATATATATATATATATAATGTAATAATTACTACTTCTTACATTTTTTTAATAAGCTACAGTCAGTCAAAACTCACACTACAACACGAAAAAGAATCACTTGTCCATTATTCAACCAAGTGTACTATAGAAATCGCAACTCGTTGCTGATGATTCAAACCCATCAAAACAGTAGTCGTAATGCATTCATAAAATTAAGTCTGACATTTTCCGACTCAATCGAAATTGAACTTTGTTATGTAAGCAATAGCGGTCGAAGTTGGGCTCGGTTTTGCTTGTGGTATTTATGACCCATCAAGAACTCCATGCTCATGATATTTACATGTCACATAGGGAGGGTTTGGCGTGTGTGGCCATAGTGGTAGCGACTACTATTCATTCGTACAAAATAAAATCATACAAAGCAAAAGTGTGTGCAAGAAGAGCCAGAGGAAGACCACGTTCCAACTACCTGGATCAAATCGATCGGACGCTCAAGGACAGGAACGTCAAGAGTACTCAAAACCGATGAACATTTATGAAGAGACTGATGAATGTCGACGAAGCGAAATAGGTATGTAAGTCTAGGGAGAGCTAGCGCTCTATACTTTCTGCCTACCCCGTTAGGGGCTCGGCGTGGTGATATGTATGTATGTATAAAACGATATCACTTAAAGTACGCAGCTGAATTTAACACGGTTTTCAACAATAGATAGAGAGATTCCAAAGGAACGTTATATCCATATTATGATTTTAACGCGTATAAAAACGCGAGGTAAACCTTATTGTTTTGCACTACATAGACTACCGTGGTGGTAGAAAAGTACAGCAAGTAACCTGCAAAGTTTTGTTTGTGGGTTCCAATTCCGGTGATCAATATACACTTTAGTACTGTGATTATAACAGCGAATTTTACGATGCGTGCGCTTAAAAATAAATTCGAATGCGTATTAATAGTAGGGCTTGAGAAATGGCGACGGACCTACCATCTGCCAGTAAAATAACTATATCTCCAGTGAAAAAGGGGTGTTGTTGGACCTCTGCCTACCCCTTCGAGCATCCTTTTGAGAAGGCGTGAAAAATAACCACACAAATAATAATAAATAACAACAAATAATTTAAAAAAACCTCGCCATCTGCCACATTGGAAACTAAAATATATCTCTGGCGTAAAGTGTGTTGGTACTGCCTATACCAACTTTTCCCTTCGGGGGGAGAAAGGCGTGAGGATAAAAAAGAAAAAGCGTTTTCTTTTTTAGACATACACAGCAGTTAACTTATCTAATTACATTAATGTAGAGATCTTGTGCTTAGCCGCTCTTCTTGTGGCCCCAGTCATTGCAACCCGTATAAATTCGAGCACTTGTACAAATCATAACTTATGATACGAATCACAATAAAATAAATATAATTTATTTTATATGAACTTGCAATCGCTCAGAGTATGCATGTAGTGATGTATTCATACTATCGATAAAAAGTTTACTGATATCTATCGATTAACTTCACAGCTTGTTGTTCGGTACCTAAATAGTTAATATTGACACACAGTACTAAAAGCCATGCAGGCGGAATGGTTCGAGTAGTTGCCTGCAACACAATGACAATAAATATTCTCACGCCTTCCCACAAGAATCCCCGAAGGGGTAGGCAGAGGTGTATAGGTAGTAACGCCCACTTTCCGCCAGAGATATATTTTAGGCGCCAACGTCACAGAACGAGTCTATCGCCGTTACTCAAGCACGACTATATACCTCTGCCTACCCCTTCGGGGACCCTTATGGCGTGAGGATATATTACACCTATATATAATATTCTAAAGAATTCATCGACATTAGCGCATCACTGGAGCCCACTCAAAGCTGAAGGGTGGTTACCCTTATTACTAGACAGTGACAAATTCACCCCACGCCTTATATTCGGACAAATGTCCGCTCGTCCTACACACCTGTCCTGTGGTTACCTATACGAATTACCGGTAGTTACCGGTAATTACTGGGTTATTATGCTATTTTGTTGAATGTTCTAATATTGAACGCTATTTTGTATCTGTGTGTGTTTGAAAGACATATTTCAGATTTACTTAATTACCAATAAAGTATTTACCTAATGTATATGTAAGAAACTCAGCTGTGTCTCTAATCTGAGTTTCTTACCAGCTTACCAAAAATTGAGAGAGGATTTATTATACTACCAATAATATGTAATGGTACAGCAGGGTCGGTGTCTGGGTAATACCTGCATATCTCTGCCTACCCTTTAGGAGAAGGCAAGATTCATAAAATATGTATTCCTTTATTTAATAAGTTTGTTGTAAAATCATTTTTGAATATATGATACTAGCTTTTAGAAGCATTTGGTTCAATTCAACACGTAACTGCGGTTCTGAAATATATTAAAAAAAGCCCTGGTGGCAGAGTAGTTCGAGTAGTAGCCTGCGACACAAAGATCGCAAGTTCGAATCCCAACTGTACCAATGAGTTTTTCCGAACTTACTTACAGTGATTATGATTAGTCACACCACGGGCTTTACAGTGAAGGAAAATATCGAGAGGAAACCAGCATACGTTTGAGAATCCATTCATAGGCGTATGTACAGTCGTGCTTGAGTAACGGCGATGGACTCGACTCGCCTCGTATATATATGCGTCGTTTCATGTTTACTCAAGTAAATGCAGGTTTTATTCCACTTCAGTGACAGCCAAAACACGTGCATGAACACAGCACACTTCTTTCCGCACTTGGGTAAAAACACTGCAAGGTTATAGGTACGTACATTTCGTGCAGCACGCGTTTTCTTCCACACTCGTAATTGTGATATACTCCTCCCTGGAGGCCGCTACGTACTCTCCTAGACAAGTACCGACGACAAACGAAAAGTAATCTTAGCACGTAAAGTGCAAGGTAGGGAATTGTTTGGCTCGCATTAGTCACGAAACACAAAAATAGTTCCAAATATACATTATGTCGCAGCTTGATTTAGTGCCATTTGCTAGGATAATAGAAATTAGAGGATAATTTTTCGAGAAACAAGTGCACCTATTTTACGCAGGGACCAACTTTTAATTTAATTAAACTGCAGCTAATTGTGTTGTTTTTATTTATTTACTAATCAATGGACAATAAATAACGAAATGACAACACTATAATAAAAACTTAAACTAACTACATTGTACTTTACCAACTGCTGCAACGCACACTCTATAGATTATCACTAACAAATAAACCGATCAATAGCAATAGGAGTCGGATTGTAGCACACTGTTTTGACGTCCCTAATTTGGTCTAGAAACTTCCGCTTAGGTCTACCCCTATTGTTATTCTAATACATACGTAAACCAGTACATTCACAATAAGCATAGTAGAGCGCTAGTTCTCTCTAGATTAACAGAACTCACTTCCACATTCATCTGTCTCTTTGAAACTTCCCTGGTTTGGAGTTCCCTTATCTTAACAAATAAAAAAATTGGCGTGTCTGTTTGTAATATAAAAACGCGTTTTACTAAATGCATATGGATGTATACACGGTACATATACCAAAATATATTTTTTTTCCATTTGTCTGTCTGTTTGTTCCGGGTAATCGCTTAAACGGCTAGACCGATTTTAACGGGACTTTCACTGGCAGATAGCTGATGTTAAAAGGCATATTTTAGACTACTTTTACGTTGGAAACTGACCAATATTTGTTCTTTGTTAAATTCCACGCGGACGAAGTCGCGGGCACAGTTGGTATGTGTATATGAATTTAATGCATATGAAAGCGACACAGCGACTCATAAGCCAGTATCGAGTGCCATCTACAATTAAATATGGAGACACCGAATGTATACATGTATTTAACAGCAATTTCCCAAGTTGCTATCATTAGCTGTGTATGCAGCTAAGGTCCGTTTCGAACGTATTAATGATACAATGCAGCATTTCAAAGGGAATCTACTTTCACGGTGGGATCTGTAAATATTTAATTTAGTACTATTTACATATTTTAATGACGTCAATTTTCCATCACAGTTTCTTGCAGTAAGCTATAAACTGACTGAATAGGGATAGGGGTAAAACATCCTCTTTTCGTCGGTACTAAACTTAAGGGGCCATTGTGACAGATGATGATCCCGTCGCCGTCTCTCAAGCAGTACTAGAAGCTAACATACGTCCTTCAATTACAGTTAAAATAAATCTTACTTTTACTTAAATAAGTACTATTATTCTGAACAAAAGTTGTAATTTTCGCGTGGTCTTCGCTTAACGTAAATCCGCTATACATTCAAAATATGTTTTTATAAATGATCGAAAGGTAAGTCTTTGAAGGACACATCGTTGAAGGATACGGTCAAAATATTTGCAGAGCGCGCATATGCGTTCGCGCGCCACTCCACCCTGACATTCATTTAGCGAACAATACGCGCGGCTCGAGCATATTGGCAGAACACTCACCAATAAAGCGCCGGCCCCCGATACTCGAGTGTTTGCCCATCAGGCTCGCTGCAAAGATTATTGTTTATGTTTCATATCCATTGTGCCGACCCCCTCTTCAACGTGCGATTTAACATTAATACAGAAGTTAATTCGGCGCACAATTGTAATGATCTCCGACCCCGAATAATCCTCTTAACAGCATCGATATTGACAGTAAGATAAAAATAAACTACAAACAGAGTTTGTTCTCGCAGATGGGCCACCACGGGATGGAGGGTCTGGAGATGCTGGACCCGCTGACGTCATCTTCCATGACCACGCTGGCGCCGATGGGCGAAGCGGCGCCGCATCACCAGCTGCACGGCTACGGCATGAACCACGTCATGAACCACCACCACCACCCGGGCGGGCTCGGGCACGCGCCTTCCGCGCACCTCGCGCATCCCGCCGCCGCGCTGCACCCCGACACCGACACCGACCCCCGCGAGCTGGAGGCTTTCGCGGAAAGGTTCAAGCAACGGCGCATAAAACTGGGCGTTACACAGGCAGATGTCGGCAAAGCTCTTGCGAATTTGAAGCTACCAGGTGTCGGCGCCCTCTCTCAAAGCACTATCTGCCGCTTCGAGAGCCTCACGCTCAGCCACAATAACATGATCGCGCTCAAACCCATCCTTCAGGCGTGGCTCGAGGAGGCAGAGGCGCAGGCCAAGAACAAGCGGCGAGACCCGGACGCACCCAGTGTGCTGCCAGCGGGCGAGAAGAAACGAAAGCGGACGTCGATAGCCGCACCCGAGAAGCGCAGCCTGGAAGCGTACTTTGCAGTGCAGCCGCGCCCTTCCGGCGAGAAGATCACGGCCATAGCGGAGAAGCTGGACCTTAAAAAGAACGTGGTGCGCGTGTGGTTTTGCAACCAGCGGCAGAAACAGAAGCGTATGAAGTTCGCGGCGCAGCACTGACCGGCGGGCGGCGGCGCGGCGCTGCTCTACCCCCCCACGGGGTACGGCTACTAGTCCGCGCACGCCACGCACACGCAAACACACACACTTACGACACCTTCACACATACATACTAGTGTAGATATTGTACATCGTGATCCCGTTTTATGTTCGTTTGTACACTTTAACGACGACTTCTTATATATTTTTCGAGACACAGGGTATATAATAATTTATTATATACATATCATTACATGTAGGCGTTCGCTTTAAACTGTTTTACTTCATACGCGCCGAGTTTTGATGTTTTTGGAGCATTGATGTGTACATGAAAATTGAAATTCAGAATTTTTAAGAGAATGTGCCTTGCAAATAATCAATATTCTGTGTTTAATGTTAGTACTTCAAGCTGCGAGCGGCGGACGTCGCGCCTATGGTGTACTTAGCACATGTGTATCTGATGACGATATAGTGAGCGTGCCGGCGGGCCGGGTCGCATGCGAGCCGACTTGACACATGCCCGGGCTAAATGCTGATTTACTCTAAGTTCCACTAATTGCAGTTTTTTGCTAGCCTTCTGGATCGCTAGTCTAATTTTCACTTGCTCGATCAAATGTGTCAACATTTATCCCCAAATTTGACTTTAATTTAATTTTAAAATATTTTTTTTGTACATGTCTTACTTGTCCACATTAATCTACATTTCCGCTTAGTATTCTTATCTGAAGGACTGAATTTTATATATTATATAGCTTATATAGCTTATATAGCTTTGTTAATGATAGTTGTCAATTCGGTCTCCGTCATCATTCGCAATACGAAGAAATTATTGGATTGAAACGCTGAACATCGACAATTAATCAGAGATAACATTTATTTAATATATATTTTGATAATTCAATAGCTTACGGCTATGGGTGGGAGTTTGTTATTGGAAAATATTAAATACCCAAATAGTATTATTTTGCTATGTACTACAACAAATTGTTAATACTAATTACTAACTAATCGTTAGTTGTACGTTTGAAAGAACGACCCTTAACATATAACGTAAATTCGAATGCTTCCTATGTATAACTCACTAACTGTTCCAGGGCTGATACGCCGAGTCCCTCATGCGGTAGACAGAAAGACTGGAGTGGAGAGCTCTAGACAAAGTCCTAAGACTTCAGACAAAGTCCTTTTCAGTTAGCGCTTACGCTATCCGATATATATATATATATATATATATATTGTATGGAACGTTAGCGATAAAAGTCAATCGCAGCTAACAGAAAGACTTTAGAGCCGAACGAAGTTCTCTTTCGGTTGATCCACAATAGATTGATTATTTTCATATCAGCTCACCTCAATAGTCTATGCTCAGCATGCGGCCCACCCCCCGCCGATGTCCTCTTATTAATATTTAACTATTACTATATTTGTTATACATTGTGTTCTTGTGTTATTGAACTGTACAAAATAATAATAAGACTAATAATTTCACATTTAGTTTGTAGATAGTAGGTTAATTGTACTTTTTTTTTGTTACATATTTTTATTGAATAAAAAAAACATTCACGACACGGCACAATTATTGGCATTAAGAGGTTATAGAAAAATGTAGCCAAAGTAGATATAAAATAACATTTGTATATAGCGTCACATTTCAATTTGTTACTAGGCATTATTTAACTGACATACATAGTTACTAGAATTGAAAGGAATTAGTACAACGCTAAGGGCTTAACGTGTTTTCAGTTATACGTTCACATGGAAACACTCATTTCTACGGAGAAACATATATATTTAGGTGCCAACATGACAGATGGCGAGTCCATCGCCATTCAGGCACGACATTAATACTTCTTTGAAGTTCAATATGTAAGTTTCCTCCGTAATATGACAAATGACTGCACTTGAGCTCAGAAAGACTACTGGCTTCTACCAAGCTAGGCTCTAGGTACTACCGGCCCTGTAAACAACGAATTAATTATTGAATTCATTGGATATTCCTATAGACTCCTACTTTATAAGGATTTGTGGGCATGATTTCATTAGTATATTTGGCTGTCTGTGCCTCCCTGTTGTATCCGTATTAAATTTCATTATCTATACTAAAATTATAAATGGACGAAACTTTCGCAACTCATGTTCTGGAATGAAACTTTCTGGAACATCCCATGCTAATCCAGATATTAAACTAAATTTGTTTCAAATTCAATAAAAAAAATTGAGCAAAAATAATAGATTTTACTCATTTTCTGGTTTGTTCTGCGTTACCAGTCTTCCTCTCTTCATGTAATATTCCACTCTTTCTTCCAAACTGCAACAGGTTAACTTCTCCGTTAGAAGCATATTAAATTTATTAATTTGTTTTCGTGATTGAACGTGAACATACAAACATTATCACGTATAATATTAGTATAGATGAAGGATTAACATTGGATCGTATTAGTTAGTTTTTGTCCGCTTTGGGGCTTAATTCATGATAGATATACTGGTTTAATCCAGTCGGATACTTATTATCGTAACACCAAATAGCGCATTGTACAAAATATGTTATTTTCAGCGTGAATCCGAGCATGATGGCGAAAATCAAAAAGTAAAAAGTATTTTTAAAAGATATTTTGTAAATATAGTGTTTATGAAAAAACCTAATAATTAAATTAATGAAAACGTGCAATTTAGATCTCGATAATCAATAATTTTAAGTGATTACTGATAGGAATTTAATAACTTCGCGAAAGTACCGACAAGTTTATAGTATTATTACATTAGTGTCAAAACTAGTCAAGGCTTTTTTATTTTTTAACATAATTCATTAGGAATGCGTGGATATAACTTAAGTTTTTGTTATTTCGAGAGTATTTTTTATATTCAGTTGTTGTTTAGTTTTCACTGTATGAAGCAGGCAACGCAATAATAAATTATATACTATTATTTGTGTTAATGTATCCAAATATAAGATTATTGTAATTTTAATACAAAGTTTGAAATATTATTGCTTTTGTAAGGTTTGATTGTCAAAACCCGATGACTATTTTTTAGAATACGATCTCAAGTGATGTATAAAGACAGTGTAATGTAAACCAAAGAGTTTATGTAACTGCTTACGCCGTAAACATAACTTTTTGTCACAACCTCATTTTGGAACTAATAGTTTATCGTAAGGATTGTGATAAATGTTTTTCAAACTCTAATTTGAAATTATTTATCAATCATACAATTACATAAGAACGCGTAGAATTTAAATAATATGTAAGCTTTAACCGACTTCAGAAAAGGAGGAGGTTTTTCAATTCGACCGCATATATATTTTTACATCTTTGTGTTCTACAGACTGGAAATTACATTATATATTTGAAATGTATATAGCTCTCAACTTTTTAAATATGGATAAGTAGCTCTGTACATTCCGGCGTAAGCAGAATTATACAAATAATAATTAATATATTCATTATTTTTATTTGTAAATAAAAGGAAATAATTAATAATTGACAGATTGTAACGATTACTATTATTATTAGTTCTGAAACTAATTCAATAAGTTTAAGTAGACCTTAGAAAAACATTTCTCTTGCAACTATTAATTAATTATTATTATTAATGATAAAAAGGAGACAAACTTATTTCGAAAACCAATAAACAATAAATTGAAAATAGAAATATTAGTAAAAAAATATTTGATGTTTAATTGCATCCAGTCCCATCATTGAAGATCGGCCAGGCAAAGTACTATTTATTTATTTATTCATTAAGGAACAGAAAACACAGTATACAATAAATGTGCGATAATGCCTGCTAGTAGTATATAGCCTAGCTAGTATAAAACTGTGTCGCAGACATTAACACTTGTGTCCAGAAAGAGGTGTTACAGAGTTCCTAGTTGACACAATTAAATTGAAAATTAATTAAACTATGATGTTCTATAGAAACCATTATTCAATTGTGCGAAAGAGACAGACGTATTAAACGCCAGTCAACACCCAGTCACAGCCCAGCTACGGTTAGGTCTACGGCGTAGAACACCGAGCCATGAATAATACTGATACTATCCTCACGCCTTCCCACTAGGGTCCTCGACGGGGTAGGCAGAGGTGTATAGTTAATACCCACACACCCACTATCCGCCAGAGATATATAAGGTGCCAACGTGACAGATGGCGAGTCCATCGCCGTTACTCAAGCACGGCTATACATACGCCTCTCGATGTTTTCCTTCACCGTAAAGCTCGTGGTGTGACTAATCACTGTAATTTACTTCAGAAAAACTAATTGGTACATTCGGGATCCGAACTTGCGATCTTTGTGTCGCAGGCAACTCGAACTCGAACCACTCGGCCACCACGGCTCCATATCTATCTATGTAAGTAAATACATCGTTGTCTAGTTACCATAACACAAGCTTAGCTTAATTTGGGGCAATTTGTGTGGAGTTGTCCCAAGGTATCTTAATTCAAACACATTTTTTTTTAATAGTCAATTATTCGTCGATTAATTCCCATTGAGTTTCCCACTTTTATTATATACTAGCTGTGCCCGTGGTTTCACCTGTGTAAAATAGATTTCATTAGTATAACATTACCTAGATTTATTCTCGGAACAAAACATATCCACGTGTTAATTCAGCTAATATTCTATAATTTTTTTAGGCTGTCCTAAAAGTATCCTATATGTACCTTATTGAACCTTAGAGAATATGTGTACAAAGTTAAAATAAATAAAATAACTGTGCACGAACAAAATCAGTATTGTAGTGCTTGCGGCTCAATACCGCAATGCACCCTGCAATTTAGGTACCATGTTTGCGACAATTGCTAACTGTCTATTGTGAAATTACCAGAGTGCGCCTTTCAATTACGTCTTCCTTATTATTTTGCCTGACCGTCCGTGTCTTTGTAACGTTCTGTATTCATTTATTCAAAACAAAAAAAGCTAAAACATGCTAATGCGGTCGATGATCGCGTAATTTGACGGCCGTCTGGCCTAGTAGTCAGAGTCTAACGTGCAAAACTTAAGAAAACGGGTTTGAATCCCGCTTAAGACGGATGTGGTGGATGTCCTATGTATTTATAAATTTACTAGCTTTCGACCGCGGCTTTGCCCGCGTGGAATTAAAAAAAGTAGCTTAAATATTTCTTATGTTCTAATCTGAAGTGTAAGCCATCACCATTCTCATCATTCAACCGTTTTGTGAAAGAGCAAAAAACATCCAAGCTTATAAAGTTTCGCCTTTATAACATCAGTAAGAACCCGCGACCTCAACAGACAGACATCAGTCCGTTATACCACACCAGTACCGGGTAGGATCATGGAGAGTTCAACAGAGTAGATCCTGCTATTTAGTTTGTGCACAGGAATGACGCGCGCTACGCATTTGGTTTATAAAGGCTACGAAAGAAAAATAATATTTTTCTGACAGTTTGATGACAGGCAAGTTTTCGGACGGCCTGATGGTAAGCATTTACTACATCTTAATGTTGTTGGAACACCAGGAGCTCTGGTCAGTTGACTGACTTTAGTGACCGACTCTTATTTATTTATTTAAGGTCACTTACATAGGTTTATTTATTTTATTTATTTATAGGTGACATTAAGAACAAACTTACAAATAGATGTTAAATATTAGTTAAATGCCACTACGGTTACAAGAGGCATGGCGGGGGGGAGGCATGTCAACTAATTAATTAAGAGCACGGAAAACGGTGGATACTCTCCAAAAAAATCTGCACTCTCATTTTAATGAGTTCATGTATCGTGGTCAAAGAGAATTCGTTGGACTGAGGTAAACGAAAGTTGCAACAATGTCGCCGATAGAGAGAGTCCAGTTCTTAGTACAAGTATATAATAGACGCTACAACAGATGTTTTCTGGTTAAACTGAAAGCGTAGTAAAAAAAATTGCGTTCAGGAAAGATGCGCAATTTTTAAGCCGTACGTAATACGTGATCAGAACTTTCTTTTTGTATAATCTCTCGTGGCGTGAGTTCCAGGAGCTTTTGCTACTTAACCGGGCTATGGCGAGACCAAGGCTTTCAGACAGGCACTTTTAAGGTGCTATGCTAATACAGCTATGGGCACTCCATACGGGGTACGGTCTTGGGCTTAGAGCGTTGCTGGATCGTGAGCAAGAGAGCTGGGCTGGACTGGTAATTTTATTTATATATACTAGCTGTACCCGCGTCTTCGTCCGCGTGCAATTTTACAAAAAAATATTGTTCAGTTTTCAAAATAAAAGTAGTCTAAGTTATTCCTTTTAACATCAGCTACCTGCCAGTGAAAGTCCCATCAAAATCGGTGCCGCCGTGTCAGATATTAGTCGGTCAGTTAGTTACTGACAGACAGACATTTAAAAACAATGAGATTTTGCTATATGTACCGTGTGTACATACATCCATATGCATGTAGTAAAATACGGTTATTTTAATATTACAAACAGACACTCCAATTGTATTTATTTGTATAGATTAGCGCGTTTTCCTCGTGACCTCATAATAATAATATATCCTCACGCCTTCCCACAAGGGTCCCCGAAGGGGTAGGCCTCGTGACCAGTACAAGTATATATGAAGATACAAAACCAGAACAGACGTATTCTAAACTCAAATTAACATGTAACATTTAAATTAAATCGAAAACACGCCGCTTAAGCCAACGCAGAAACGAAATGTAAACGATGATTTAAAGACCGCCATTCGTTCTTACTTTAATCAGGTTGTATTTTACAAAGTTACACTCAAATGTTGCAGTTAATCAATTGAATATAGAGCAACATTCGTAAAGTGCTGCGGGCGTTTAGATGTTTGCTCAGTCGAGTGGATGTTGTACGAAGGCACTCTAATTATAAAATTGGTTTGCATTTAGTTTTCCTGTAGCATAAGGGTGACTTTAATTTCGTCGGCATTGTTTGTTTGTCTATAGCTAATAAGTGCATTGTGTGTACAGGGGTTAAGATGGTACCATTACCCGCTCTGAATTAGAATTTGAAGCCCTTGTTTCGGCTTGTTGATTTCGAGCTGATCAGTAACGTTAGAAAGTCTGCTACAAGCTTAGTCTTAGTAGATAAAAGCATATTTTATTTATTTTATTTTTATTTTATTTATTTATAA
>JACCPG010008328.1:0-86966 GCA_016069955.1 Drepana arcuata | reverse complement strand
CTGTTCAACTCAATCAATACTGCTACACAGGTATCTCATGTTTCCTTGTGGAAATGCTTCCTCTTACTTACAATACAGTTTCTGAAGTTATCCACAAAAGATCAATTCACACCTTTGCTTTATTAAATTACTGAGTAATTTAATAAGTATACTGAGCTGAAATGTCACCATCTTCCTACAAATGTATGCACATCCTATTGTGCACACTCCTAGGCTAAACTGCATGTACATATTTTTCATTTACATGCTTAATTATAAAGAGCATTAGTAGTAGTGTGGTTAAAATAGTCACCTGTAACACTCAAAGAGTGAATATGAACTGGATAGGCATGTTTTAGTAATGGCGTTGGTCTCTTCATCTGTCATGTTGGCATATTTTTATACCAATGAGACAGATGAAGTATTGTTATTTTTATATAAATATAATATATACCCTCAAGCCTGGGCCCCACGCCCCACAAGCGTCCGCGAAAGTGTATGCAGAGGTGTATAAGTAGAACCCTCCAGTAATATATTTCTTGTGCCAAATGTGACAGATCTCAAGCAAGACTATAAATACGCCTTTGAAGTTCTTGTCAGACATATAAGTGCAGAAGTCATTGCTGTCTGGATTCGGGCTTGCAATCTTTGTGTTGAAGGCAACTAACTACTCGAACCACTAGGCCACTATGGCTATATTATTAGACTCAATGAATATAGCAATATTTGTATTTTTTGTCAACTACTTGTTTTTGTAATTTTTCATATTCTCATAAATGGTAAATTCGGTTTGCAATTGCAGCAGCAGCTACAGCCACAGCAGCAGCCGGGACCTAGCTCGGCACACGAGGCCCTCGTAGCTGCGGTCTTCAACTGCTGCGTGTTTGGTGACGAGAGGGACCAAGTTCTCGCCAAATGGAACCTTGTGCAAGCACAGTGGGGCACTGGTAACTTTCATCCTTTAAATACTTATCAAAGCCAAACAATGTTATACTAATATTATAAATGAGAAACTGTAACACTGTTTGTTCCCCTTTAAAGTTAGTTTATTTGTCGAATAAGCAGTGTATAAGCTTTGCATAACTTCAGGCTAGAACAATTTGTGTGAAGTAATCTCAGAGTATATTTATAATGTCATTGATCATAGTGTGAAAGCAACTTTCACCAATACAGTGGGCAGCTATCAACCTCAACACATGAAAAACTTTTCATTATACAAAGGGATGTCCCACTATACACTACCTCTACTATGAATAATTTTCAGGTCAAGCTTATTACAGCCGAAATGCCCCAGCTTTGGAGCTGAATGAACAGAATCCTTTATGCCGGTTCAAGGCAGTTGGATACTCCAGACTGGGAGGCAAGGAGGACAAGGATGGGCATGTTGCCCTGATGTTCAATAAGTCTGAACAGGAAATCAAGTAAGGAAATATTACCATTGATTATTTGAAATTAGTTGAAAAGCAGAGGTAGCATGCTGTGGCTTATTTTTCTGCACTCAAACGTGATCATACATTGGTGGCCATTCTGGGGTTAATGAGAGCTTTAAATTTGCCCCTTGCCATTAGACATTCTGGAATGTTTTTCAAGATATCACTCAACATATAATGGTGGAAATATTGGAAGGTTGTAACAAACTTAAATTAAAAAATTATTTATAAAGTATTTTCCAGCTGTAAGGATTTTATATTTGCGAATAAATTAACAATGTGCTGAATTTAGCTCATCTATTTTATAGAAATAAAAATAACAGCAATATTAGTCGCGCCGATTTTATGCTACGTAAATAAGTGACAAAATGGTATTGCTTTTGCCAGGACCGCCATACCATGTCTATTTCTGATACCTTACTCACCATAATCTTCACTTAGGTATATGGAACTCCGTGTATAATACTAAAATAGCCGTGGTGGCCGAGTGGTTCGAGCAGTTGCCTGCGACGCAAAGGTCGCAAGTTCGAATCCCTACTGTACCAATGAGTTTTTCTGAACTTGAGTACAGTGATTAGTTACACCACAAGCTTTACGGTGAAGGAAAACATCGTGAGAAAACCTGCATACGAAATGTCTGAGAAGAAATTCAAAAGGCGTATATATAGTCGTGCTTGAGTAACGGCGATGGACTCGCCATCTGTCACGTGGGCACCTAATATACCTCTGGCGGAAAGTGGGTGTGTGGGTATTACCTATACACCCCTGCCTACCCCTTCGGGGACCCTTGTGGGAAGGCGTGAGGATATTATTAAATGGAACTCTAGGACACCCTTGTTTTTAAAGCAAAGCCTGATATTTAACAAGGGTATCTTTGTATCCAGCACTATGTTATAATCTCAGTTGGCCTAAAGTTACATTACTATTATATCAGTGCAAAGTTTCATGTGTCTATTACAAGTATGTTGCTCAATAACCAATTTGGTTATGTTTCCAGGACCAATCAGCAAGCACTCACAACATCACTCGGTGGACTTCTTGGAAATAAGCCGAACCTAGTCGTCAATATTGATTGCATTAAAGCTGTTTCCGAAAGTAAAACCCAGGTATGTTTGTGTTATATATCTATTTTTACTATAAAAATTAAAAAGCGTACAATGCATCTGACGTGATGACTCGCGCTGTCAAGTTATATCGAGCTGAATAGCTATGCTAGAAGCATATAAAGATAAATGGTTATGATCGCGGAATGCTTTCTTTACTAAAACACTACATATGAACAATGGCAATGGCGGAGAGATCCAATATGCCATAATACATGTCATAGATTGGAGACAATTCTGCTGACACGAGCCTCTGTCCCCAATGGTGTGACTATGTTATTTGTCTCTCGTAGTGTGAGTTTAGGGAAAATTTGAAACTATCCCCAAAAATCGCGAGATTAAAAGATCATCCAGCCGTCAATTCTTAGGTGTTCGTTGTTTTGTATGTTGGCAGGTGGTGATATTTGTAGTGGACAAGGCAGCGGGTGGGGCGGTTGTGTCGGCGGCTGAGCTGGGCAACTTCCTCAACGCGGGGACGGCTCGCAACGCGCTCACAGGCGCAGGTTGCAGCGCCGTCACCGCCATCACTCGGCCCCCACCCCAGATGTTGACGCAATATCTGCAGACGCCACCGCCAGGTACTCCGCCGAGCTCTCTCAATGCCACGATGTCTGCTTGTTCCACCAGCCATTACACACTACCTCGCCTCAGTCACTAGATAACACTTCTTAGTTTATTTCCAAAGGAAGGAAGGAGAGATATTGGTACATTAAGAGTACTCGAAAACGAAGTGACTTATGAATATGGGTGAAGAGGACTAGCACTCTACTGTCTTTGTCTACCCGCTATGGGACTAGGTGTGGTGATATGTATATCTGTAGACTAACAAAATTATATATCTGCATACTTTGTTACAGGCATGGACACACGTCTGTGGAAGCAGGCACAGGCCGACAACCCGGACCCCGTCAACTACATCCCTGTTCCCATTATTGGTTTCACTGAGGTTTGAATGTTGTATTATTCGCCATTTTATGGTATACTGGCTTCGCCCGCGTGGAGTTCGAAAAAGTACCTTATGTATTTTCCTCCTAGAATCGGTTCGGCCGCTATGCCGTGAAAGAACATCATATAATATTAGAACTTTGAATTTTCGGGATTTAAAAAAAAAATATCCTGAGTCCTATTCCTAGGCATAAGCCATCACGATTTCAACTTTCAGCCAAATCGTGGCAGCCGTTTTGCCGTGAAAGAACCGCAAACATCCAAACTTACAAACTTTCACTTTTATAATATTAGTAAGTCTAGCTGGGCCCTACTTTACTGAAATTAAATTTTACACGGGTAAACCAGGGACCCGTGTAAAATTAGATTTCATTGGTAGTTTTCTTTTCTAAAGTATCATTCATCTTATTGCGTTAAGTGCACATCGTAACGACTGACGGATTAAAGCCGGGGATTGGTCCTGAAGGGTGGCGTGCGGAAAACTGGTATATGTACTAGTAATGATAGACGGGCGTCTGATCTAGTGGTTAGAACTCCTAACTTCCAAACTAGGGATCGCGTGTTCGATTCCCGCTGAGGGCAGATATTTGTGTGATGAACATGAGTATTTGTACCTAAATCTTTACCTTAAATAAATAAAATTGGAGTGTCAATAATATTAAAATAACCACTTTTTACTGGATGTATAATATACGATACATATACGAAGTCGCGGGTACAGCTGGTCTATCTATCTATATAAGTAAATATATCGTTGTCTAGCTATAGATATTGCCATCTTCCTTCCCAACCTTCCACTAATGTTTGAGTATTGTCGGTCAGTACGCCCTTATTACCTATGCCCTTATTACGTAGGGTGCACACGCACACTACGATTAATACACTCGGGTCATACTCCCCGCAATCAGCGACCCCCTAATTTGGGGCTATGTCAATTTGCGTGGAAGTTTTCCAAGGTTTTATTTATTTATTGTTGTGCACTGACGCGCTAATTGTATGCAACGACAGATAAAGTTCCGTGCGCGATGTCAGTCGGAGGAGTCCGCGCTGCAGGCCAGCTGGCTGCGGCGGGCGGAGGGCTCGCTGGCCGAGCTGCGCACGCGCCGCGCCGCCTCCGCCGCGCGCCTGGCGCAGCTCGCCGCCAGGCTGCACGCGCTCAGGCACACGCTGCTGCAGGTACGCTAACATTATACACACACACACGCACACACACGCATCCACACAGACACACACCTACGTCCATATACATTATCAAATTAATAATACAAATGATTATTTACTAGGATACTATCAATTAATGAAAAATATTATAAATTTAAAAAATGTATAATACACTAGCTGTACCCGCGACTTCTTCCGCGTGAATAGTGACTTTGTGCAGCATTTTATGGATATATTTTTTTGATTTATGTTGGCTATGTTGAGTGAAGCTTACCACTATATATGATAATCAGAGTTTTGGGTGCTATTTGCATTGGTAATGGTAAATGTCCAAATCATATTTTTCTTCATATATCTTCCATGTACAGACAGCGATCCGTAACATTTGTATTACATGGATAGATCGACGTAATGAGGTAAGTAGTGTCGATAGCAACCTGTGAACCTAAGAAGCCTATGCGTTGCAAGCAAAACTTGTTTCCAAGTTAGCGTCCGTAAGAGAACTTGTATATTGAAATAATCGTCGTATGTCAAATGTTTTCCTCCTCCTGACATTTCAATTTCGTGCCATAATGCATTTATGGTACGCGTCAGTGTTACTTACAATAACTGTTGTCTATGGTATCCATAACAGAACTCTATACAGTTCAGTGGTGTGTGCGCAGGTGGTGGGGCGGCAGGAGGTGGCGGGGCGCGCGGGCGCGGCGCTGGCGCCCGACGAGGAGGCGGCGCGCGCGCGCCTGCACGAGCTGGCCTCGCAGCTGGCCGCGCCGCCGCTATACAACGTAACCTATCATTGTTATTATTATACTAGCTTTGCCCGCGTCTTCGTCCGCGTGGAGTTCCATAAAGTTGCTTATCTATTTTCCTGCTAGAATCGGTTCAGCCGTTATGCCCTGAAAAAGCATCGTAGTTTATAATATTAGAATTCATAATTATTAGAAACTGAATTATTTGAAATAAAAAATGTTGCCCATGTCCTATTTCTAGGTATAAGCCATCACGATTTCAACTTTCAGCCAAATTGGTTCAGCCATTTTGCCGTGAAAGAATCGCAAACATCTAAACTTACAAACTTTCACATTTATAATGTTAGTAAGATACTAGCTGTGCCCGCGACTTCGGTTAGTGACTGCGCAGTATTTTTTTATTTATTTTGGATGTGTGTGTGTGTGTGTATAGGGGATGCCTATGTCATAGTAGCTTTATGCATGCAACGTCTCAGCCCGATCGGTTTAAAATTTACAAAGTTTCATAAAAACTCATCCCCTATTTCTTCCTTAGATCCTTTCTTAGCGGATGCCTAGGTCATAACATCTACCTGCGTGCCAAATTTCAGCCCGATCCGTCCAGTCGTCTGGGCTGTGCGTTGATAGATCTCTATGTCAGTCAGTCAGTCAGTCACCTTTGAGTTATATACTTAGATTTGGTATTGCGGCGGATGTGTACTAACTACACGCCTCTGCTTACCCCTTCGGGGACCCTTGTGAGAGACGTGTAGAAGTATAATAATAGTTTATGAAAACTACTATTTAAATGAAGCTAAACTGAACTATTCTGTACATACTTACTGTTTTTTTTAATATTGCACTATAGTTGTAGTTAGCTAGAAGTTATCCTCACGTTATCCATAATATATAAATATCTAGTAAAAATTCGAATGCCAATATTATGTGACCGAAGCCGCTATTAAATTACGTACATTTAAACATCACTTTATGTAATCTACCGTGTTCTGGCGATTAAAATATTTCATTTGCACGCGTATTAAGTCGATCGTCACTTTTGAAAAGTCTATGAGTTGCAAGCAAAGTGTTTTGTCACACCATGAGCTTTACGATGAAGGAAAACATCGAGAGGAAACATGCATACGTATGAGATGATGTTCAAAGGCGTATGTATAGTCGTGCTAGAGTAACAGCGATGGACTCGCCATCTGTCACGTTGGCACCTAAAATATATCCCTGGCGGAAAGTGGATGTGAGGGTACTACTTCACACCTCTACAAATATACCTAACGGAGTGGAGCACTAGTCTTACTAATATTATAAATGCGAAAATTTGTGACAAAATTCTCTAATGATCTATCTCTGGCGCAGAGATAGATCATTGGCTGGATTAACACATGGGTGGTTAGTAACCGGGTTTCACTCGCGCAAGTTTTGATTTTGTTGGTAGATTTTTTTCAGGAATAAGACGTATAGTACGATATATTGTGTTACTTAAGCTAATGATCTATCCCGAAATTCCATTCAGTAGTTTTTTCAAGAAGAAACATCCTCAGAAGCTTTCGCATTTATAATATGTATTAGTAAGATTCTTAGTTTCTTCCTCGACAACCTTAGGTAACCTTTAAATTGACAATTCGCGGTGAAAGTATGTATGTCTGGCATGGATATCTGTAATCGCTTGATATCTGTGATGTGTGCGATATACGGCGACCTTGTCTGGCCAAACACGCGCCCTACGCATGTTCCAGCTATCTGCCGTTATCGTCAGACGCCAGACTACGCTAAGCCAGGTACAGAACGGTGTTATGATGGCACTGATAAGCTGTCAATTATGCCCACCTAACCTGCTGATATGCGATAATTACACTTTTGCGGATTTTATATTTTTTTGCATATCAATACGTTTTTCACTCATATTCCATCAGAATACAGACGGCTATAATACAACGCAGCACGGGATATGTTAATTTAAAAAAAATACACTTTGTATGAACGTTATTAACATATAAGTAAACCACGACATAAAAGAAAATGAAAATAAACTCATTGTCCTAAAAGTTATCTTATGTATTGTAATCTATGTCGTAAAGCTTTATTTTTATATCAGTAAGGTTTCCGGTAATATCTGGATTGTGAGTGGATTATCACGCTGTAAGTGTGTGCAAATTCGCTCCTACAGAATCTATAGATAGTGCAACAATCTGGCTGCTTTATTTTTTTTATTAATCCATTTATTTCAGGCAACACAATAAAAGTACACGTACATATATAGGGCCCATAAATATATACCTTAACCTAACATACATACAAAATTTATTATTGCTCTCTGCCTGATGCATGCCTCGTGTTTTATATGTACTTCTCATGAATGACGTCGAGTCCCTCACAGGCAACAAGAGTAGAGCGCTCCTTCTGTCTAGGCTTTCATCTCATTTTATCCAGTTTCTTTATATCTGTTCTCTGGTATCGAATTGGTATAACTTTCCGATTGATATGATTGACTTTATGTCTGTTGTACCTATTGAAGAAGTCACGTTCCAATTATCTTTCACAAAGTTATCGAACGATCAAAGATGGTTATATCAGATGTTATATTGGTATGTATAAGATATTAATAAAAATAATGTATAAAGTGCCGTGGTGGCCGAGTGGTTCGAGTAGTTGCAGTAAAAAACGCAACTTCGAATCCCGAATGTACCAATGAGTTTTTCTAGCCTACTTTAGATAACCCTGTATGCTAACATTATTTCGTTGTCGTTAGTCGTGTGTGGTCGGTAATGATATATGTATATGATTTACGTTTGGGGAACTAAATTGTCGTAGTGATGAGTGTAAAGTCCACTAATTGCTATTGTATATCATTTATATCTGGTTCTATCCGGATCGTCAGGACAATGTATTTAATGACGAAGGGTAATTACTGATTGATACGATAGTTATCACGCTCGTCTTGGCAGTCATTTTATAACAAAATCCCCGTAAATGTATTTGAAGTTACAATTAATACATTATTTATACGGAATACGGTTGATTTTACATTTACAGCATTTTTACTCCAGTTTAACCATATTACAATTACACTTCGAACTATTACACTTTCACACTTAAAATTAAAATATGTTTGCATATAAAACTGGATGTGTTTTGCATTGTACATATGTTATATGTATTCAATATTGAGACTTAATGATATGGAATACAGTAAATTTTGCTCTATTACAGTTTTACTCTACTGTTTGCATATGAAACTGGATGTATTTAGCCTCGTAAATACACAGTTGAGTAAATGTTCGTTGCCAAACCCAGCCAAAACTGGTATGTTTCAGGTACCATGAAAATAAAATAGCATTTTAATCAGATCTTCATCATTAATACAAATGCATTTATCTTCACGACTTTCCAGAAGGATCCCCGAATGGCTGAGATTCATTTGGGTGTAAACGGACAGATGACCAGTCCATTACCGTTCCTCGGTCACGACTATATATATATATAGTTTGTCTAGGTTTCATGATACTTTCCGTCAATTTAAATGCTGTGTTATATATCACGGCACTTAACTTGCGTAGCTCTTTGGTTCTAGGGCGCGATGGAAGGCTATTAAAAAAAAACTTTATTTCCCCATATGAAATAATTATATTATTTTTAGACACTACATAGTAATAGTATGTACTTTTACATTGCTCTTCTTTGCAGGGTCGTCTGAACGAGTTACTATGCGCAGTGCGCTTGCAACGTAGCGCAAACGCAGGCGCATCACAAGAGCGCTATCACTTGGATCCTGGTATGGACTGTTGTATACTTTTCTTTCTAGTACTGTAAACATGCAATCGATAGACCTGGTATTACCCCGTGTAATGCGAGTGATATGAACGACTAACGTACGTATATACGTAATGTATATGTAAGGAGAAAGAAAATATTTTATAATTGATGAAGTCGATTGGATGTAGGGAAAGACGTCTGTAAGTCTAAAGAGAATTAGTGCTATACTTTTTGTGTCTGTGAGGGACTCGGCGTGATGATATGTATGTAAATATGTTATTATTTTGTTTAGGAGCGCAAGAAGACGTGAAGCAGTTCCTGACGCTGCAGCAGCGCGGCATGGCGCACCTCCTGGACACGGCGCGCAAGGACCTCGACGCACTCAACATAATAGCCGAAGGCATGTCACGTCTCGTCAGAGCATAATTTCGTTGCGAGACGAGTCTGCTGTATTCATTCCGATAGGTACCTACTGAATAGCTCCCGTTTTTGCACAAGAGAGTCAATGAAACGTATGTTTTAAAATATGAATTTTGATATCGAATAAAATTTATATTATTGTACTAGTTTGTTTTGCAATTCTCGTCATGGTATAATCGGCAGAATACTTCCTATAAAATAGATACATTTCATTACGCCTCGTTCGCTTTAATTTAATTGGCTACTCTCCTATATTTATGCACGGTTTTGAGCGCTCTTGAAGTTCCCATCCTATAGTGTTCGATCGATGTGATTTACGTAGTTGGAACGAGTTCTTTCTCTTGATCTTCTCCCATTGTATATCTCTTTCATTATATCACGAAACCAACGTAACGTGACTTTCTTTATATTTATTATCAGACCCTCGTTTATGCTAGTTTTTGCGAATCTTTTCAATGCGTAACGTCATTACGTTACGCATTTTTTGTAACAAATTTTATAATGCATCTCGATTTTATGCTATTTTTGCGTTATAATTATGCCGAGTGTGGTGTGGCGATGAAGCGTTCATTTCACTGCCCCTGTGACCCGGCAGACTCCATTCTTAACAAATACATGTGTAACCTACAAATGCGTAATCGTAGAAATCAAAAGCGTGCTGCATACGTATAACCAGGTTTTTGCAGTATTCAATACTATGAACTTTATGTCTTTGTGCTAAGGTCTATTTCATGAAAATTTCTTGTTCGATGTTTATGCCTGCCTCATGATTTAGAGTAAATTGAATATCTCGTCTTTTCCCAATGTGTTTTTTTATATAACAAGAGTGGCAAACTAGCGTATGGCCTGATGGTAAACGGTTACCGTGGCCTATTTACGCTCACGATACCGAAGTACTCACTTGCACGTTGCCACTCTGTTTGGAGAGTTCCTCCCACTCTCTCTCTCTGAGAATCCTCCCCCTCCCCAAGGATCTCATTATTGGAAACCTTAGTCATCAAATTCTAAAAGAACATTTATATCTCTCTATTGATTCCTGCAACAGCTCGTTGCCTTACTAAGGAATTGTTATAATTGAATAGTTGCTTAGTTATTTAGTCTTTGTTCCACTATGTCTTGTCATGTACAATGTTTGAACATTGATAAATATGTGCTGAGTGTGATGAGTGGTAACAACCTATGCAAATATTTGGTTATTTTCATTGCTAGCACGAGCGGAGCGTTCGCGCCTATTTATGATAATAACCATGTGATAATGAAGAAATGTATGTTAGAATAAAGCTCTCCGCCGCATTTATCAGTCTGAATTCGAAATAACTCAAATAGCACTGAACCGATTTTGATGTGGTTTTATAAAAGGATATTCTATTGAATGCGTGCGTGTCGCCAGTAATGTATAAAAATAAAACATTTAATACAGTCAAACCTTAGTTTATTAATCAACTTTTAGTACTTAAATCTAATGGCAAGTCTGTGCGTCTGACTAGGTCCTCGATGGGTTTGCATTCCAATCGCTTACTGCATATAAGGTTCAAGGGCATCTCGTCCTCGTGCCTATATATTTCTGTGGCTTCGACCTTCATTGTGACGTCATCACTGGGCAGGTTGTACGTGTAAACCTTCTCACTTAATGGATTCCTCAGTACTGGATAGCCGATATTACTGGAGTAGTAGTTTCTATACGCGTGTTCATACATCTGCGTATACTCCATATACGACATTTCATTGGTCGGTACTCTCATGGGGTATACAGGTTCGACAGGTGTAATGTAGGTCATTTGTTCTGGCGTGTATCGTCGCCGTATCGTGGTATCGGACAGCATAGCTGAGTAGTGGACAGTGGGTGAGTGGGCGGGTGGGTTGAAGGGGACACGGGCGTGGAGAGGCGACGTGGGCTCCGTGGTGTACGCTGGAATGCTGGACGGAGAGAAGGCGTCTGTGCTGTGCTGGTCGTCGGAGGAGTCGCCTCTCACCTGCTCCGTGGAAAAGTGCTTGTAAGTCTTGACGTGCTTCCGGAGACTGGACGGGTCTGTGTAGCGCTTGTTGCAGCCGACCACTTTACAGCAGTACGGCTTCTCCACGGCATGCGTCCGCGTGTGCTTGAACCTATCGCTCGAGTTGGAGTACGCTTTGCCACAACCCTGTTGACAAGAGATATTCATGTTATCAATACAATTATTGCTTGTATTTGCTCATATAATTAAATATAATTAATGAATGACTGCATAAGATATGCTATGTAAATAAAAACACGATGACAATTTATTACTAAATCAAGTACGTATGAGTAAGTCTCGCAATAAATGTCAGCGTAAGTAGGCCTGGTGTACTCACCTCATAAGGACAAATATAGGGTTTCTCCCCAGAGTGAGACCGGAGGTGGATTTTCAGATTTTCAGCTCGGGAGAAACTTTTGTTGCACTGATTGCACGTGTGCGGTCTTTCGTTAGTATGCGTGCGCACGTGCACTAGCATTTTGTACCTGTAAACAATGGGAAAACAATGTGAGTCGCGTGACAAAAAAAGTAAAAAGTCGAGCGGTAAAACGAAACAAAACGGAATGTATATTTTTCATGTACTGAAAAGTGAGTGAATGCATACCTGGCATTGAATCCCCGCTGTGGCCTTGTGCAGCCCTTCCAGGCACAGTAGAAGAGGCCGTCGGCGTGTGCGAGTGCGTGCGCGCGGGCGACGTGCGCGGACAGGCGCGCCACGCTCGGGAAGCGCGCGCCGCAGCCGCGCCACCCACACGCGCCCTCCGCGCCCTCAGCCTGCTCCCCCACGTTACGCTCGGGGCTAGAACCACCCGAGGACTCCTCGTCTTCAACCTGCAGAAAATAATTAATAATTGAATAAGCAAGTGAATCTCATCCAGAAAAAGAGAGCCTGCTATGATAGTATCCAGAAACTCGATGTTGGTAGGAAACGATGTGCACCTGGGGTGGGAGCGGTGGCAACACGACGTGTCGCGCGAGGTAGGGCGCAAATCTCTCAGCGGGCATCCATCTCGGGACCCTACACCCCTCGGCCATTGTATCCGATCTCCAATGCGGAAACACCAACATCGTTGCACTGATTAGGTTAATTCACAGCGATTTACAGAACTGTTAGTTTGTTGTGGTCACCGCGCGGTCGGCACGGACAATGATGGCGGGCGCCCGCGTCGCTTACTTATAAAACGTCTCGGAGTAACAACTCGCTGATAAGAGGCCGAGTCCCCCGCGACGATATTTGCGCTCGCGTCATTTTCATGAAAAAATATTGTTTAATTAATTGACGATCGATATAAAAAAATATAAAGAATATTAAAATATTTTCATAAAAAAAATATCGTTTATAAGGTGCACATTGGCGCGGCAGTGGCTGGCAATATAGTACACATAATATAGTGCATGTACAAGCGTTATCAGAAGCCGCCTGCCGCGGCTGCTGTCCAGTTATTACCGGTACGATAGACCGCGGTTCAATAGGTGACTGATATGGCGATGTCGGTGTGAAGCGACCTCTTACTGGTTCGTCTTGTTTATGAACGTATGTGTAGGAGCACTAGGTACGTCCAGAAATATATAAATGAACTATATGACAGTGAAGTATTCATATAGGTATATGGCTAGCCTCCATGTTGATGTTGTCGGGTTGCTCTAAGTAGTTCACTTGTCACATATCTAAATGATTTAATTAGGAATATCTGTTAATAGGAAAAAAACCTTAAGTTGTGTTTCAACGCGGATGTATCACGGCACGATAGCGATATGTAGGTACTTATCGATGGCGAGACTGATAAAGGTAACTGATATGCGATACAAAGTCTACACCCTGTAGGTCTTGAGGCCCAGCAATTGGCTGGCTGCGTCTAGGGTCGTGCGTTGGATTATAATAAAGAAATAGAAGAGGACTATGAACTAGCACCTTTGTGGCAATTTTTGTGTGCTTTATCATTGTACCTAATGCATATATCCCACTGCTAGGCAAAGGCCTCCCTCTTCTCTTCCCATCCCTTAATTAAAGATTGACGTTATTATTATAAAGACGAGTAAAATGGCGCCCTTTTATCTTTACGCGCCAGAATACATTTCTTTAATAACCTATTTACATAAACACAAGGATCTAATTATTAAATTTATCCATAAAATTCGTTTTTTTTTAAATATTTAGACTAAATGTATTTCATTCTAATAATAAAATTATTACTGTAAATATTATTTAAGCAACATTACAATATTTAAATGTAGTAAAAAATACAACCCTGAAATAAAACTTACCCGTGTAGGTATACCTTGAAGTTAGGTTCTATAGTTAGGCCTAAAGATTAGATTAGCTACGATTTGTGCGTTGCGTAAATACAGCTCAAGTGTAATATTTACCTAAATAAGATAAGGCTGTCAACTGATCATGAGGAAAGCTAACTGGATCACTCGACTCCTTGATGCTAATGCGGTGTTAGCCAACGTACCGAAGCGTGCCTTTGAACATGAAACAGTCTAATTCTAAAGAGTACCTCCATACGTAACATACTAAACGGACATATCTAATCTCATATAAGACCACAGAATATTGGACTGATGATAAAGAGTTTTCCTGTTAAGTAATACAGTGTCCTACTAGTTCTATGCACTTAGTCTTGTTGCTACACGTTTTTGCAAGTGCACTCTGCGTTCTGAAACGTTCGACAAAGCCACTCATCAAACATGCCAATCCGAGAAAGAACCATCGTGCTATTGTCAATATTCATCAAATGCGATCCAAAACATCTGTCTCTTTCGCACTCTTGAATTTATCCTATATTCAGACCGAAACCGACAGAAGTTGTAATCGAACAGTTTATCTGTACACTCACTGAAGAGTGTAAAATATGATTGTTACTACTTCAGCGATGCCATTGCCTCTCAGATTATATAGTGACAGAGTCAAACAAACGCAGACAGATCTATCTACCTCCGATAAGATATGGGCTAGGCCATTGGAAAAATTTGGATGTGATACGTATTGCGGACGCGGGTACCTAATGTAGTGAACCTGTGCTGCCACTATCTAATCACGTGCACAGTCTGCTTGGTGCGTGTTGCGCCGGCATACGTAGGGAGACACGCGCAGCCATCCGCCATTCCACTTCTTAATTTATTTACTTAGGTACACACATATCATCACGCCAAGTCCCTAACGTAGTAGGCAGAGAGTATAGAGCGCCAGTTCTCTCTAGACCCATTCATCAGTCTCTTCATACATGCTTGTCGGTTTCGAAACTCTTGACGGTCCCGTCCGGTTGAGCGTCCGAGCGTCCTTAATTTACTTCACATATATATTTGGGGTGGAGAGTAGTTCAGCCCCCTTTGACAAAATCCGTTCTTGTTCACCATTCCACCAGTCCATTATGGCAATGACGTTAGGTGCGGAAAAAGTTATGTCATTGCCATACCGTGGATAGCGTGAGCGCGGACATAAAATAGTTTTTGTCTAGAGGGGGAAGATTGGTAGACTCAGCAGTAGGTGAATATGCTTAATGTGATAATGATTAAAAATTGCAAAGTAATGATATTTGGCGGATGACCCTCAATGCCATTATTACTTCACTCCTATACACCCTATAAAGGGATTTTAGAGGGGTGGTTACACATACTTTTTGTCAGTGTTTTCTACATGAATTATTTTAAAGTTATCGTCATTCTGCAGTGAAATAAACCAGTATTCCTCTTGTAGTACTTAATTATTACCCACTTACATTACCCATAAGCTGATTTATCATGCGACCACCACGGCTTCTGTGTCATATATTATTTTCTTAAACTGCTTTGAGCAGAGATATTACGATGATATCCATGTAAATTGGACTGAAGTTAAATGTGCGAATATTAAAATTCATACGAAGCATTCCGCATCTCCTGTTTGCTTTTAACAATTGACATTACAAAGCATGTAGATTTTGCATTTACCGACAGTGTGAGCAAACACTTGTATGAACCACAAAATTGTACGTCAGAATTCTTGTTGGAAGGAATGAGTGTGATTACGTTATCAACGCTGTGTCTGTGTGTGTGAGGACGGCTATAAGCGTGTGTGCTCTCGGCCCCCTGCGGCCGCGCACCGGTTTTCGCCGGTTTGCTTATCAGCTTGTTGTCTCCGCCTGCCTTCTGATATCGCTAGCTTTATGAAGGACTCAAATAATGCTCTATCTGACACGTTTTCATAATATGCTTGATTGTGGTCAACTCGATGTCCGCTTCGCGGTAGGCATAGGATAATAAGACCACTTTGTTTGGAGATAAATATATTTGCGTCAAGAGACAGTTACTTAGGGTTATTTAAGGTGTTTTCACGTTTTTGTGGTGCGACAAATGTAAGGTTAGAGTCGTGGTGGTCGAGTGGTTTGAGTAGTTGCCTGCGGCACAAAGATCGCAAGTTCGTATCCCGACTTTACCTATGAGTCTGAACTTAATTACAGTGATTAGTCACACCACGAGCTTTACGGTGAAGGAAGACAGCGAGAAGAAACCTGCATACGTTTGAGAAGCAATTCAAAAGCATATGTATATTCGTGCTTGAGTAACGGCGATGGAATCGCCATCTGTCACGTTAGCACCTAATATATATTTCTGGTGGAAAGTGGGGCGCCTCTACACCACTCCCTAACCCTTCGGGGACCCTTGTGGGAAGGCATGAGGATATATATTATAATAAATGTAAGTCCGAAAGTTTCGGATTCTCAATGCGATAAGTAAGTATAAAATGTACCAATGGAATGTATTCGTATGACCCGAGCAATTTCACGGACAGACAGCTCAGTTTTTACGCTATATCTATATGATTGTTAACTGTTGCCCAATCAAACGCAGGTGAATCCCAGCGCTGTTTGATTTCAAGCGTGTACCTTTATGTCGCAATGTGTTTTCACAAGGTGTCGTCATATTAGCGATGTTTACCGAGCGTATATCACAAAGTCCAGCGCAGGCGGTTGGTTCACCACGTTTGGATCCAACCGGTTACCCCTTATCGGTATGCACGCGTCCCTACAAAGTTAACGAGCAAACAGTGTTGGCTCAAACGTTCCATAAACAGACATTATTGTAACTGGGACGACTTATTATCTATAGCAGACTACGTTGTTTACGCGCTCTTAGTTTGTTACTACCGCTTTTAATATCTTATCTCAATTTATTTAAGAGTAATGGATAAAAATAGCAGATGAAATTAAACTCGACAACAACCTAAATTAACCGTATTTACCTACACTTTGGGCTACTATGTATTGCAACTGGAGGACTTCATATCAAATTGTATTTAAAACTTATAAGTAACACAGGAATAAGTAAGAATAGAGAGAACTCTACTATCTCTGCTTCGATCTACAATCGATGGCGATGCCTACGATCATGAACGAAATAATCATAACACGCACGGATGATATTCTTACAATTCATAATCTCTTTTTTAGGGACAGGAAGAGATGGAAGACCAAGTACAGAAAGTTGACATGACGTTGAAATGACTTTGCAAGTATTTGGCCAGGTATCACTATGTTCAGCTAGACAGCAATGTACGTACCTACACGTCGGCGGCCGATAAGCGTGATAACTGATAAGCGATAAGTGCGGCCTAATACTGAGTCTATACACGCACCAAGCATCCCTCAGTCATGTACCCTACGCGTGCTGAGCAAAACAACTGGCGAATATTGCGTAACACGAACGCAAAGGCTTAGAGCCTTAAGCAATTACAATACCTAGTATAATAAATAAAATAACTTGTTCTGCAAAATCTACGCAAATAACAAAAATGTTACATACATACATATCATCACGCCAAGTCCCTAACGGCTACCCCGTTACAGACATTATACTGTACAGAGAGTATAGAGCGCCAGTTCTCTAGACTTACTTACCTCTTTCGCTTCGTCCACATTCATCAGTCCCTTCATACGTCATGCTCGTCGGTACTCTCCGTACTCTTGCCGTTCCCGTCCTTGAGCGTCCGATCGAAATAAAAACATTGCAAAAAACGTTTGTACTTGTTTGTTTGTTAATTGGTTGTTTCATAGGCACTGGCACACATAGGCTTGATAAATAATAATAATATATCCTCACGCCTTCCCACAAGGGGTGACAGGTGTAATAGGTAGTACCCATACAGGCTTAGTAAGGCTTGATATTCTTGTTCTTTTGATTGAAGTACAAGTGTGAGTATATAATTAGATATGAGTCTATTTAATTATATTTATTGCAACTTCTGATCAGTGTTTAGTAACCAACGCGTAGTAAAATAAAATACCTTTAAGTACCTACATATCTGCCATCAACGTTTTATTATACAAAATATTTATTTCCAATAGTTATGGACTCACGGATTTTACAAAATAAATGAAGAAGTTGAAAATCCAATTGATAATATAACTCTAAAATAAATATGTATACAAATGACTTACCATTTAAAATCCTCCTTGCGTTTGATTCGTAGCAGTTCGTGTCGTTGGTGCAATAACGAATTACCAACTTTTTTCTGTATTGAGTGCAAGTGACCGCTGCTGCACTGATGACTCGGTAACTGCGGCTTTTCCCGCCAAAAGATCATGATGGTTCGACCACACGTGAACTACGCCAAAATAAAAAGTTGAAAATAGCCGACGCGATTATGCCGCGGCGAAATCAAAATAGTCATACGTGTAGTGACGTCCAAATCAGAGTGCGTAAACCCGATTTCCCCCCAACAGAGTTTGGGGAGTCCACGTTGACATATTGCTTAAATTAGAATTAATTATTTTCGACGAATTATTTTTCACAAAGAAAACTTATTTCTTATATCTTAAATCTTGTATTTGTATTTCCGCAGTATCTATCAATTATACTTTTTGTCTTTTCTTATGTAAGTTTAAGTCTTAAGTAAGTCTTATTAAAGTTACACTGTAACTTAATAAAATAATGTCTTTCACAAGGTTTAATCATTTTCGTAGTATTATTTTACTAAAAGTTCTGGACATGTTTAAATGAGACGGACTCGAATTATCACTTCAGGGAATTTTGTGGTGATAATAGTGGGTACCAAGTCGTAAATAGTACAAATACACTTTGGCTACAATGAGGAAGTGGTTAGTGGTAGCTAAGAAGTGGCAGGTTCAAAACCATGGTAAACAATTTACCCAATTAAAGGATCAATAATTAGTAAATTAAAAAAAAATTACAAGCGCCTTGTAAATTAGCTTTAGCAATTTTAAATTGGATCGTTTAATAGAAGATTCCTAAGCCACGCCGGTTTGTGTTGATTTTCATGAACTTCATTGATCTGAGAGTGATGTTTTAAAAGGTGTGGGTTGGGGATTCATTGTTAAGGTTCATTGGTTGATTGGTAGGCAGAGAGCAAAAATGAAATATATATAACCTCATTGGCAGAGAGTCAGTGGCGTAGCTACCGGAGTGCTAGACGGGGCAGTGCTCCAGTGATAATATCTGTTTACTTTTGAATTAAAACCAATTTTTTTTGTCTGTTAATAGCAGCCATAGATGTGGGAAGATTACCTGCAGTAAGGTCCTAATAGCTTAGTACATGAGGAGTTAGTGTAAAGAGGTATTTTCCCACAAGCTTGAGATCGACATTAAACTTTGTACGAATTGAGAAAATACTCATACAGCGACGTGACAACGTACCTGTAATGCTTAATTTTTCCAAAGAGACAAAGGTTCATGAGGACAAATAAAACTCCAATATTTTTCATGGAATATTTATTTAATTTGAATCGATAAAGTTTGTCTTTACGTTCCCGGAGGAATCTACAGAGGTATTACAAGGTTTTATAACATAATATGGTAGGTAATACTGTAGTAAGTGAAAAGTAAATACAATTCATACTTAAACTACAGATACGTGAGAAAACAATCGAGCTGATATGGTGGGCACCAGTCATAAATATTTTTTCCCTCGCTTGTTTGTTACTTACTGCTGTTGCTTACTTTAATAAGCAACACAAGATTGTTATATTGCGAGCTTTTTCCCTATGCATAGTAATAGTTATAATACGGGGCCACGAGCTAAGCGTGTAGGTATACTACAACAGTTTTCGTATGCGCGGCGCAATTCGGTATTGAATTCGGTAACTTTAAGACGCCATTTTGAATGAGCTACATTTATAAAGTTCGTCTGCCAGTAGCAATGGTACGCAAATTTTTAAATTAAATATTTTGAAAAAATACGTGTATTCAATATGGCGTCATATAGTTTCGGAATTACGCCGCGCGCTAGCAGGTGGCACCAAGGAGAGGCTCTCCAACACACACAATAAACCTTTGACTTAAATACTATATTTTAGTTCAATGTATGAACACTCTCCTCACGTTTAACATAAGAATACTATCTAGTATTTATGAATAGGTACAAAACTGTAATAAAATTTAATTAAAACCGTAGGGTATTTAAGTACTTCGCTATTAAACTGGATTATCCTACTTTATGTAGTATTAAGAACTAAATTATGGAACTGTCGGCTGTATGTGCTTACTGAAGGTAGCAATCATATTAATTTTAAGTAGGTAGTCTAGTTAGGTATTATCTAATTCATTTATTTTCGATGTTTGAACACAATATCGTATACTCAAGTGCCTACACAATAAAATTGAGCTTTCAAAACTGTGGCAGTAACACAAAAGCAGGAGAGATAGTGCCTGTGATTAAGACAAAGATAAATAATTAGGTATAAGTTATAATTGAACATTACAAATATAAAATGCCGAAGCAAGAACACGAGAAATGCCTAAATAAGACACGCAGAATGCAAAAAAAAAATTACTTCACGTCGCTAATTGCTAAATTATCTATAATATACATAATATAATGTCTATTAAAATGTAATAGATCCAATAATAATTAAACTAGATGGACGTCACAAAATACATAACTTCCTAAAATGCCAATTTCTTTAAGGAATGTTAAAACTACCTATATATCGTGCTCATCATGCGAGTAACAAGCATCAACACGGGCAAGAATACGTATCAATCAATATATAACTACCATTAAGTACCTACGTAAGTAAATATTTCTGTGATGTAAGAATATATAAGGCAGAACGAAAAATAATTTCGCAACGAATTTCACTATCCCACTATAAAAGCGATGCCATTTTATCTAAATGCATATAATACCATAAACCCAAACCAAGTTCTAACTACATTGAAATCGGCGACGAAAGCGCTCGCCCCTAAGTGTTGGTGAAATTTAAGAATCACATTTTAAATTGTCTTGTATAACAAATAGTCGCGGTCTTAAACTTAGTATCTGCATAAACTTATACTATTTAGTACGGCTTACTAAGTGTCATTTTTGGCAGGTTTATAGGACTTGGTTACTATTATATGTAAAGTACTTCCGCGCCGTGTGAAAAAAGCATCTTAACAGGGTAATTAATATAAAAATATATAGAAACAAGCCGAGCCCCGCGGTAACACCCGCGTAAATTGATTTAATTAAGAATATATCTTTGTGCCAAATTACATTCAATTCCGTTCAATAGTTTTTTGTGAATGAGGAACAACCATCCTTACCAACTTTCACATTTATAATATAAGTAGGATTAATAAGAAAAGAGGCAACATATTATCAATGTGCTAGCGGGGTCTTGTGGTGCGCGTGCGCTAGTCACGCGTAGGTTTCGCGGAATCGCTTCTGCAGATGGTGAGCTGCGTTGAGCAGGCGGTGATGCAGCGTGAGGTGGGCGTGCGGCGCGAAGCTGGGCGGCGGCGGGGCGGGCGCGGCGCGCAGCGGCAGGGCGGGCAGCTGCGCCTCCCCGTCTGGGTGGCAGAAGAACGCCACGCAGTGACGCCCGCGGGCCCGCGCGTATGTACCTTGGGGCACCACGACGCGGTGCATCTGAAATTAATAATATAATGAACTAGCTGTCCCGCCCAAAAAACCACCGCCCGGTGAAAAAGTAAAACCTCGAATTTTTGAATTTCATAAAATCCGTTCGTAGCTGACCTCTACACCGCGTTAGGAATACTCCTACCAAATTCCAGATCAATCGGCCTTATAGTTCCTGAGATTTCGTGATGAGTGAGTTCACAAATGGGATCTCCTATATATATACAAAGATTACATCGTAACAATTATTCACAAAGCTTATACGAATGGTAACTGGACAACGATATATGTAAATATACTTAAACTAAGATACAAGTTACAATGAATCGAACCGGCACCTTCAAGCTTCGCAGTTAGGAGCTCTGATCACTAGGCCGTCTGGTCATTATAATGATTACGTCATTTGTTAAAGCTCTGCGTAATTGCCGCTAGCATTAAGTTTTCAATGTTTATGAGTCAGTTTTAATAAATAAGTACAGCTGTCTCTAAGTTACCATTTGTCTGTGATAGCATTTACATCGTTTGACATTAGTTAGTTTCTTCTATAACTTGTATGTTGTTTATATCAATGCTATTTAAATTATGTCGAGGCGATCTCATATCCCAATTTGGTATAGGTTATTTCCAACTTACTTCCACTAAAGGTGGTGATCAGTCAGTAACTATGACAATCACACATCTTTGTTAAATCAAGCAACTGATATTCCCTGGAGGAACCGTTCCGAAAGTAACATTCGCAATTCGTATAATTGTCGTCGTTTGACAACATGACAAATTTAGTCAGGTCTAGTGCAACTCAGCTATATATGGCGAGACGTATTTAATTTAAATCAAAGACCAAACGATTGCGCTCAAGAAGCTTCGAATTCTTGATTGCCAATGTACATACCAATGCAGGAAGAAGATTGGTGGTCCACGACGCCAGCAATTCACCTGTTTGAACAAGAATGGCGCCTGGGAGATGACCAACTGTCTGCCATGTCTCGCTACCATTGAACTTCACCTGTGGACAAATACATAGGGGTTGGCGATTGCGCAAACTACTCGCCCAGCTTGGCTATAACTTGTATATTTGCACGTCTATAGTCACCTCAAGACCTCCTTCAGAGTCCTGTGTAAGCAGGGTAAAGGTGCCGTAGTCTGCGTGTGCGCCGCATCGCGTGTAGTGTGGTGCGTCACAGCACGGACCTTCGTCCTCCGGCGGCACCGGCGGGTAGTACAGTAGTCGCATCGTCGACGGGTTGCTTCCGTCACTGGACAGCATGCCAGAGTGACACGCCAGCAGTGTAGACGGCGGGATACCTGCAAAACATAGTATAACTTCTTAAAAAAATACATTATAATTAGCCTACGAACAAGGATATATACCAACCGACAGACTAAGCTGTCATTGATGAGTTTATATAAGGATAACAAACAGGAAATTTTGTAGGGCGGTATGTATTTGTATGTAATATGTAGCACATTATCCTTATGCACAGTCATTTTATTTTATATATATATACACATTGATATTCTAGAGACTTGTCCATATACCTATGTTTCATTGTTCGAGTATCATTATCAGGTGGCTATTTATTACTCTATATTATTGGCCTGAATACCTAATCATTCTGAAATACATATGACATTAAAGAAGCTTGTATAACTTAATTACAATCTTAGATCATATACGTCACGATGGGATCCAAAGCAAAAGCAAGTCTTGTAGATGAGACTATGATTGTAGACGATGAAAAAGGCACACATTGTTTGAACATTTTTTACATTGTTTGCACGTAAGGTTGACAAAATAAATGTTTGTACATTTTCAGGTGTCTGAAAGAAGACACAGTGGAAGACCACGTCTCAACTACCTTAGATTAGGTCCTAGATCAAATAGATCGAACACTTAGGGACAGGACGTTTAGGGGACGTTTCGGGTAGGGTAGGTACTCTAGTACCTATCCGAAACTGGTGTACCAACTAAAATGAGGATAAGCTCAGAGAGAACTGGCGCCCTACTTCCTCCATCTTTCTTTCTCATCGATACTGCGCGCTGATATGAATATATGGAATCTTGATTAAAATTCAGAAATAGAGGCCATCTGCATTTTATATTTACATGTGTGTGGCCATGTATTTGGCGATGCTTAAAAGGGAAATACAGGACCTAGTATTACTAAAATACCAGTATGACGGTATATAAAAAAATAGTATATACCAAGGCCATAAGCCAGGGCCTGCAGCAGCACTCGGGACAGGTTGGTCAGATCCTGTGCGAGTGGGATAGCATGCTGCGAAAACTCGGGCACTTCCTCTTGAGCGGGCATCGCAGCCGCCGACAGCGTCGTGATGTTGAAAGAGTGACGCAGCTCCTGAAAGGTGTTATATGCATTGTTAATAACATCATCCCTGTTAATGTTAATGCCCGGCGGTTTCACCCACGATCAATTTTATTTAAATGCTAGATTATTTTCTGGTATAAGGCCAGCTTAATCCCGCTAATAATCTTTCATCAAATTCTGTTCCATATTTTTTGCAATAAATAAATGAATACCTTTTTGGTGGCATCGAACTGTTCCATTCCAGGTTTGACGTATCCATGGTTGTTGGTTGGGTTCCGCAGATACTGATCTTGCTGCCCTGCCGGGAGAGCGCAGAAGTTGTCCAGATCTGCGTACACAGCTTTCAGCTAGAACATACGATAGAGTTTTTGAAACTTGTCCTGCTTTCAAATCTGTAATCAGTAAAAGTTAACCTTAAGATGCTAATTGCAGGCGTAAGCAGTGAAAGCAGAGCGCCCGTCTTCTTGCACAATGAGCGGTAAATACTAGTTTCCTTCGCAAGGGGACATGCATATATTCCCAGCGACACAGTTAAACCACGTAAGTTTCAGTGCCTTCTCTAACAATGTTCAGCCATTAGTTGACGTTAAGCGCTCATTAAGACACTCTAATTTGGTTAGAAGAAGAAATATCACATTTCGTTCTTACGGAAGCAAGATCGCTGTCACCTAGACGATCACTAAGGTGAAGGCTGTCTCTGTATGAAAATATTAGGACAAATCGTTACACTTAACTACACCGTCTTTGGAGCGCATAGTGATTCTATATTTGACGTGAAACTACAGTAAGATCTGTAGTTTGTTGATTGTACTCTGGATTTGGTCGTGTGTACAATTGATAAATGTTAGTTAATTACCTTTTCATCGGCTATCCCGTGATTGACAAGGACGGCAAGGCCCTTTCCGCTTAGCGCAGTGATAAGTTGCTGACCGATACGGCGCACCACTGATTTCATAGGACACACATCAGTTCCTGCAAAATAAATATTTGATGGTCAATCATTTGCTGCTCGCTTAAGTAAGAGGGTCTTTGACGTGATGTGCTAAACGAGCTGCTGTAAGAGCGGCGCAATTGAATCTCGCCTTTTTTACAGCGTTATTTCTGAGTAATGCCGTGTTACTGTAGTGTGTAGCACTTTCCTTCTAGAACCTTACAAGGATATACCATGCCAGCAGAAGGAAAAGTGTTCGTCATTTTGACCTGAATAATTATATCTCTGTACCTTTGGGCAATGTTCTGCGCTTATATGCTTAATGCATTGAGCTTACCATCTGGCTATTCATATGTTTGGAGTTTCTGAGGTATAAAATCAGTTCTACTATTTCATGATACTCGTGAAATGCATCGACATAACGTGTTAGAGTAAAAATTGCGTCACGGCACTCGGCACAGTTAATCGGCTCGAGATATTGCCTTTTGAGAGAGAACAAAAACGATTGTGTTGGGAAACAGCAATCGCTTGGTTTCTATCCCTTTAGCACTTATACAGGTAGAGCTAGATTGATATGTAACATGTGAATGCAACTCCGTCAGTACTCTGAAAGATGTTGATGTAATGCGGCAGTTCACCTCGCCTTGCGCAATATGAATACGCGACAGTACACGCATTCTGAGTTAGTCGAAGGTCTGGCCGTGACACGCTTAATGCCGATGTCATGACATATATTTGTTTTGACCAATTGTGTTTAAAAAGCATCCGAATGGCACACAGCGAGGGTTGGAGTTCAAATGCGTGTTTACCGTTTCGAATTGCAGGTACTTGCGTAGTACATCCATAAATATTTACATTCACGCTTTTTCTATTGTTTTTGCTTGAAACCGAGTGAAGTCTGTATAAGTGAATAAAGTAATAGAGGTCTATGTGAGTAAGCTGATAATTTCCCGTAAAGTACATGGAGTTATTTAAGAACGTTGTGAGGAAGATATCTGCAAAGCGAGAGATGTCCTGGTGTTGCGTCTATAAGTGGCGGTAATCGCTAACCATTATTATGCGCATACGCATACGCATGCTTGCCACTAAAGTCTGCCACCGTTTAAATTAAGCGTGGATTAAAGCTTTGTGGTCGCTACCTATTTCCGTGATACACGGCATTACTTTGTTGTTGATATAGTATACAAACACATACATGTGAAGAAGAGCTCTTTGTATTGTCACCGCTTTTCTTCGTCACTTAGTTGTTTTTTTATAATCAATATTTTATATACATATATTAAAATATTGTATAGTAATACTTTAAGTATATTTTCATTGATTTTACAGGCAATTTTCTTATGTTTTATAATATCATGAGAGTTGGGTTTAGATAATTAATCCACCATTGTGGGAAGACGTAAGGATTTATTCCAGAGATATATTTTAGGTGCTAACGTAACAGATGGCAAATCCGACGCCATCCCCATATTATCGTTGTTAATTATATAAATAATGTAGATACGTTTGTTTTGTATTACAGAAACGCAGCTACGCCTTTAATTGAGATTCAAATCCATCGATATACACAGATTTAGCTCAACTCCAATAGAATAACTACTAAATATCACATTCGAATAATGTGGACTATTACAGTCAAGCCATATAACGTGATAGTCACCGTTAACGGCCGCCATCATGCCACATTTCGTTGTGTGTGACGTCATTCACATATGTTATCGCACTGCGACTGTCACCAGAACGGATTTCCAAATTAAAAACGATAAGTCACATAAAAAGTACCGTTCACCATTGACGCAGATCGCTTAACTTACAAATTTAGATAAGAAGATGAACGTTCCAAAGAAGATGAGTTCATTGTTGTCTTTTATAAATAGTTCATGGTTCATCTTCACGCCTTCCCTCAAGGGATTCTGCCGAGGTGTGACACTGGACACAACACCGTCAAATATTTTAGGCGCCAACGTGACAGATGACAATTCCATCGCCGTTTCTCAAGCACTATACCTACACACGTGGTTGAATTCCCAAACATACCCAGGTTTATTCTTGATGTTTTCCTGCATCAATCATCAAGCTCCTGTGATGAACTACAGTGCTTATTTATGTTTATGAGTACATTGAACGCATATTAAATGGTAGTGCTGACGCATCTCTTTGAACGATTTTCAAATAGATTATTTAGTTAGCTAATGCCGAAACAAAAACGCGGAAGAACCCGTATTGCTGCCAACGATGCCGACTAACCCAATAACCGTAATAGGCGGTCGCAATTATCACGCTATGCTCACGCTCTTATCGTCCAGCGTGCTATTCCAAATTGTTCAGATTCTTATTAATACACATCATTATTTAATGGGATTAATAGGGGCATGACTACATTGCGTGTAGACCATATTTTTTGACAAACGTTTTGATTTACATTTGATTGCATTAAACATGCGTTCTTGAATTGGCCCAATATATGCATATCAGAGATCAGAATATATACTTCTGACTGTGGTGTGTGAGGTGGGCTTCATTATTTGTAAATGTTTTATAATAGATTTATCCATGTTTAGTTTTGTTTTTTTCGTTCGGCACTTGGAAATAATCCCTAAAATTATTAACACAATGGTCTTCTACAGTGTATTATAGCAATAGGCAAGCATTCATACATTTCTCCTAATTCTATATTAAATTAGATAACCGGTAAGGCCGTGTGGTGTGAACTTGCGACGTGTCATGTGTTATGCATCATACAATAATTTAACTTCCTAGCTGCTAAGATGTTTTGTGAAAGAAAATAAATGAAAGTTATTATTATTATTGTTATTATTATGTGTATGACAAGTCTTTCGTGGCATAAATTATGTCTAAGAATTTCGACTATACTATTGTAATTGTATAACATAGATAGATTAATTTGTGGTAGTGGAATAACACATAGGGTAAGTTTTATTGAAAGAAAAACCTACGCTTGAAATCAAATTTTACCAGGTGAAATCGGGGCACAATACATGTTTACATGCCTGTAAACATTTTGCTAAGGCATTCTTTACCAGTCAACATACATACATATCATCACGCCGAGTGCCTAACGGGGTAGGCAGAGTAAAGAGTTCTCTCTACACTTTACCAGTCAACAATAGTTTTAAAGTTACAAGTGCGTTTTGGGTACAGATCACTTCCTTTATCTCAGTGGCAAGGCAATGTTGTTTTAGTTGTCATGATATCAATGCGACCACCTTGACGTCACGTTTTAGTATTCTGGTGCCTTGACAGATAATATTGAATGATTGTCGCCAAGGTTCAATAATACATTAATCGTTATCTTGGTTAATGAATGCAAACAACGGTAAATCATATTAATTATACACGTATTGCCTATTTGAAAAGAGATAAAATGAATCTCCCGTTAAGAATTGCACGATTGCGGCCCCAATACTCTAAAAGTAGCAATGGGTCTACAAGGTGCCTTAAATCAAGGAGGACAATTTACATCACCGAATTGTTGACTAATGTCTAGAATAAACGGAAGGTTAAAATTGACGCAAATGGGGAACCTTTTAAGCTTTTTCTCTACTAGAAAAGCCATTAACAACAGTCATTGTTGTAATTAGCTATGTCATCAAGCGGAGGAATTTACTTGTTTAAATGCCATCACGCAGACGCAGCATCTGTAAGATCACCGGTATGCAGTGTTTTCCTCAGTTGTGTGTGGTAACTTCCTAGATCTTCTCAAGAATATCAAGTTGCCAGTAATCGGATATTGGTTTCCTTCATAGCGTGTACTACGTGTGGCGTTACTTATAGCGCCAGTTGCGTACCACGAGTACTCAAGCATTCAGGTGGTATCTTATTAACCGACTTGAAAAACGAGAAAGTTCTCAGTTTCGATTTTTATGTTTTATGTATATTGTGGTATAACTGTAATATACATAATTTTGATGGCTTTGCCATAATCATCTTACCATCTGTTGGTGGTGGTACACCTCCTCACATAAGTTTTTAGAGGAGAATTTATTTGTAAGTTAGTAAGTAGAGGTTAAAAACACTTTTATCTTACATTTTCTGTCAACTTATCACTGCTGATAAGTGATACGTGTTGACATTGATAAATTTGTTATGGAAATATAGATTGTATCAATATGGCTGCTGATTTAAGCAGTGGCCTGCAAAACTTAAATTGCAGATTCAAACCCAAGCGGTCTGTAACTCTGTACCTGCCTACCAATGAGTTTTTTCTGCACTTAAAGTACAGGACTCATAAATCATACGACGACGTCATGACACCTTTAACACTACGGTGAAGTAAAACATCGTGGAAAAGTTTTAGACGGGACTCACAGACGTGTGTATCGTAATCGTAGAGTTGATTCGGAAACGGTGACGGACGCGTTCTTGAATTAGTCCTTAATTTACGTCTACTTTGCACCACTGTGCAGGAGAATCCATTCAGACTAATATGAATAATATAATATAAAGTTAATAACTTGGTATGATCTGATTGATGACGTTGTAATTACAAAAAAAGTGTTATATAGAGCTATAAGGAAATAAGAACAAAGTGCTTAGTAAGTATGTCTTTCACGGAGTGACATAGTCGCTGTGCGACAAAACTCCTATAATAAATAGAAAAAAAAAAGTATGTCTTACATAATACAGTCATTCTGAATTTGATAATTAATAACAGTAATATGTCTTTGTATCCATTTGGCGATACTGCGTGTACTATATTTAAACAAACCACTTTTTTACAGAGGCAGTATTGTTAGACTTTAGCACTGTTCACAACTTAATTCGATGCTATGTGCTTTGCCATTGTTAAATATGCCAATTTTACTTGGTCACTAGATATGTATAATAAAATGTTTATACATGTACCTCTTTCGCACTCAGGCCAGGGAAGTCATGTCAGTATTGCATTCATAGTGACTTGTCCACATACTGACAATACGAGAGGTTGCTTTACTTCAATCGATTGGCGCCGTACATAGGCAATTCCATGAGCCTCCTCTTTGTTTTCAAGTCTTAATTTAGTATGATGTACGACATGGCCTTACGAGCCAGCTGCAAAAACGATGGAACATAGTCACGCGGAAGTAGGCAACTCCAAGCCAATGTTAATCTGCGCAATAAGACATCTAAGCGTATACGAGTATGTAAGACAAGTTTCTCTGCCTATGTAATATGATGAAGGAATATGAAACATTTAGTGTTGTATGTATTGGTTACTTTATTATTTTATCAATGTATATTTTCTTTGTCTTACTAAGAAGACAACTAACGTTTTTTATTTCAAATACATAAGATAAATTTATAAGATTTTTGTAGTTTAAAATTTAAATTGTGATCAATAAAGATAGGAAACAGGGCGAATTGATTATAACCACCTATATATATTTATATTACCTAAATATCCTCCCACAATGATCTCTGAACGAGTAGCCAGGAATATAATATAATGGGATCTGAAATTTCGCCGGAGGAGTCTTGTCATACTGCCAGCATAACATCACAAGGAAACCTGAATACGTTTAAAGAGTAATCCACAAGTATATTTCCGGCGAAAGGAGGGTATTATCGCAACTTTTCCTACTTCTTTAGTAGAAACTACCTAAACTTACCAAGATTATCCTAAACTTCGAAGATACTACTTTACGCAAATGGGGCTTGTAGGAACATGTAGCTTGAATCGACATATTATATAAAAAGTTACTGTATTACACATAGGTACTTAACCATATTCAATACATATGCCATGAGCGCTATTAGTAAAACAGTTTTTACGCAATTATTTATCATTGAATAGCAGTGGCGTGGGGTGAAAAAAAAGAAAGGTAAAGCCGGACCAAAAAAATGGCTAACGCGTCAATAAGCAAAACGTCATATCCTAACTTGTAAAAAAAAATGCAATAAATTACATACCATATATTAGTGTGTTAGTTCACCTCCCAAAACTACGGCGAAATGTTATGTATGGTGCTTGCGTTGCGTTGTATGCAATTTTTCCATGCGAAAGAACATGCTTGCTGTACAGTTGTTAGTGTTCACCACCTTCACCATACATGACATTACTGGTATCATATGAACAGTGCATGTCGAGTATGATAAAAGTGGCTTTAAAAAGCCGTTTTAAAGCACACGTCACTCACACGGGGGTTATAAATATACAGCAAAAAAAAGAACTAAAATAAGTGAAACTTAACTTGCCAGCATCATCATCACAAACAAATACCAGCAGGAATACCGCAGTATTTATTTTTCTATACTACAAACCGAAAAACAAAATAACATGGACATGACATGGAAAGCAAAATAACTTATGTAATTTTCAACTGCCGGTTATCCAATCGTATTTATCATACATAGAACTGTGAAAATGTTTGAAACACCCATCCTTACGTCTATAATCAATTTTCATATCGGGACGAGCCCGTCCATGTTTAATGATATATTTTTTATTTTCGAAAGATTGTTTTGAGAACGAAGTTTACTCATTTAATAGGTAATCTGTACGACAACAACCTATTTGTATTAACGCCGCCATTTCTAACCCTCAGAATACAGAAAGCTGTATTCTGAGTTCTAACCTAACAGACTACGTGACGACAAGAAACAAAAATAAACAAACAAACCTTTACGGTGAAACAAAACAAACACTGTGACAACACTTGGCAAGTAAAATTTCACTAGTTTCGTTTTTTTTAAACCATATACCACAACACAATCAAGCTTATCACATATTACAATAGATAAATTAGCATAACAAAACAATCCGTGCAAATACGCGCGAAATAATGGCTAGATGAGGTCAATGATTGACTTTGATTTGATTGACTCTTGAATTGCTCTGATTGGAGGAAACTTTTCAAGCGAAACGAAACCTTAACACATAACAAATAAAGATTGGAGGCTATCTGAGATCGGCTTATAATCGCTGTTATATCGACGAATGGTTGGATGTGGTTGTAATGTCTATGTGTGCGTGAATTGCCTACATTTTAACTATTTGAATTCCCAATATTATGAGCGAGTTCCCCAGCCGCCTACTACGTGAAATCGTGTATGTGGGCGTTTGCGCGATTTCACATACATTGCGTTTTTGTATCCAGCATATCGGAGAATATTCTTACAAAGGGCGCAATGTAATTATGTCTCTTGCGATATTATGACTACATAGAAAAATCGTATATGAGCGCGAATCTGCCAAGGGAAGCCGGTAGGAATCGTGTTCTAAGGACGCTTCGCCACTGTTGAATAGGCATACTAGGGTATCATGAAACAAATGTTGAATCCTTATAAACTTTGCTCATTTCCTAATAATTGACGAAATCGCGTGACTAATTTAGGACTTAGCCTTGCCACATTTGGCGACGGTATACAACAAATAGTTAATATCTGTTATAGTATATTCAGGTCATGCATTTATTTGTTTTTAATGTAAGGGGAGCCGTGGTGGCCCAGTGGTTCGAGGATACGCCAGCAAAGTAAAGTTAACCAGTTCGAACCCCGACTGTAGCAATGGCATGGTTACGATCTAAGGTACAGTAGTTATTCAATAACCAACTTTATGGTGAAGGAAAACATTTACAGGAAACCCGAATACGTTTCTAAGAACCGGCAATGGAGTCGCCTCATCTGTCACGTTATGACCTAAGTACCGTATCTCCAGCAAAAAGAGGGTACGTTACAACTCTGCCTTACACTTTGAGGACACTTGTGGGGAGGCTATACTCACATTACAAAGCACCATTTACATACCTATGTATATAAATTGTGATCGATTGTCTTGAAAAGTTACTTGTTCGCGACTAACTATAGTCAATAAATAAGAGAAATTTTGTAATTGTTTAGTGTATTGAGTGATCTGTAACTAAAGGTAGGTATTACCTTTAGTTACAGGTCAGGCACCAGGCTCACACACATTGTTGAGTACAACACACATCAATATTGTTATCGTAATTTTCATTTTGTAACTTACTGTTGTGTGAGAAATAAATTATTATATTATTATTCATTAGTGTATTAGGTACGACGAGACTTTATGACTAACAATTCAATGAAAATATGGCTCATGAAAAGAACAGTTATTTGGTTTTCAGTGAATCATTTGACCCGTCAAGTAACTTTTCGTTAATCTCGTATTGTTTCAAGTACCTACGCTTAGTCGTTCTACAGTTGGGGAAAATATATGTATGAGAATATTTAGTCTTTGTTCTGAATTTGGCGAATTTTCCGTTGACCCTATAATAATAATGACTCAATTAATGTCCAAACTAACAAAAACTTATGAATCGAATAAGTTAAACAAACAAAATATATATTTCATAATATGATATTCATTAGATCTAATAATATTTATCCGAAGCAAAGATGGCGTTGTTACACCTGCGTCTAGGGGATACTTGTGGGAATATAAACACATATTATTAAGCGTATAAAGATGACATATGAATCAAATACTGAACAGGCCAGTAGTCTATCTATTGTCTTCCCCATACATTTCCGCAGTCGTCACGTTTCAAGTTGAACTTTAATAATATTGTATCCATAGATATTTAACTACGTAAATACCTATGGTTGGCATATGGCAGTATAGATAAAATTACAACCAATTACAATCATAGAAATTCATTTAATTGACGGAGTATTTTTATTACGCGTGGAAACTTTTGTTGGATCGTAACGAAGTCCCTTTTATGGTATGCCTACTTGAATACCAAGAAATGCTGCGTTAATTAAATCGTTGACAATAAGATCACTTAACAATACCTACCACCAAGAGTGTATCTAATAGGTATAATTACAATTCATACATACTTATCATCACGCCGAGTCTTATACGGTGTAGGCAGAAGGGTAGCTAGACTTAGTCCTTTCGCTCATTCATCAGACTCTTCATACATGCTCGTTGGGTTCGGGTACTACTGATACAACAAATATAATATTCATGATTAAATGTATTTTATGCCAGCTTTAGAAACAAGACCATAATTGTGGGACTCGTTTTGTTGGATGGACGCCTAGCGAATGGCCTGTCGTGCGGTTTGCGGTAAGGTAAGGCTTCGATTCGACACAGATTTTTACACAATATGCTAAGTATACTGCGAAAAGTCATGGTTCTAAGTATGAGCAATTCAAGTGTTGCGAATGTCCATTTCCGTTTCGTTCTTTTCCATTCATTCTAGGTGAGAAGTTTCCTCACGCCTTCCTACAAGGTTACCCGAAGGGAGGCAGAGGTGTATACGTAATACCAATACACCCACATTGCGCCAGAGATATATTTTAGGTGTCAGCGTGACAGAATATCGCTGTTTTCCTTCACCGTGAAGCTCGTGGTGTGACTAATCACTGTACTTAAGTTCAGAAAAACTCATTGGTACAGTTGGGATTCGAACTTTCGATCTTTGTGTCGCAGGCAACTACTATCCTATAAATATATATAGATTTATATTTTCTATCAATGGAAGTCGGCGAAAACTTATGACACTTTTTGACATTAAATGTCAAATTTGACTGTTCGAAAAAAGTCGCGAACGCTTCTTGATCGCATAGCTTGTCATAAGTACTACGTCCTTGTACCTAACAGGTTTACATAAATAATTAAGTAATTTGTGTATCTTTGACGTTTGAAGACTAAGAGGTTTCTCGAATTATTTTATTTGTGAATAGAAATCGGCAAATAGTTGACAATTGAGGGTTCAGTTTTATTCTTATTTCTGTACTAACTTGACCTCTTTTGCAAGCCACAATCATGAAGCCTTTCAAAATGTATCCATTTCGTGGTATACGCTAAACTGTGTCACTCGCTGGCGCCTTGTGATTCTTATGATTAGGCTGCGCCTATAGTTGTTAATTGGCTTTACTTTTATGATGAAGATGCCAGTGGTTGTCCCCTATTTTAAGTGAATACAAACTTTTCGCTGTATAAATATAGCATGTAGACATACAAAGGAAGGATATTTATTACAACAAATATATATACTGTCATTTTTTCGAAACTGACAGATCTATATATAAAGCGGTCAGTTTCGATCTTTTCAATGGCAATAGTCTGGCTCGTGATCCCATTAAACAAAAGAGCCAAAAGTAGCGAGATGTAAATGTGCATGAACAATAGTCGAACGTGATGAATGTTTACACGGGCTAGGTTTACAACGGCGCACACGTGTAGCCAGCAAACGTGCACTCTTATCACTTACAAACACCATGATTGGTGAGGCCTTTTTAAATTCAGTCACGGAACGGATGTTTTATTGCAATCAGCGCATTAACTGCTGACTTGGTTCTAAACACGGACGACTTAGTACAATTAAAGCATAAGATAAGCGTCTCTGTTGCAACGTGAGACAGCGCCAGTGGTTTCTTGAGCATTGTTTTCGCAAGACAGCTGACGGGAGAGAGTAAATATATACTGCAGTTAAGCATTTATGCTTACCCAATGTGTTACATATATATCATTACGCTAAGGATTTTGCAGAGAGAGTAGATCGCCAGTTCGCTCTAGACTGGTGTGATAAATATTAGTTTTTTCTTGTACCCTTTTCTGGGCCAGATGGCTTTGTTCAAACGGTTATAGGTTTAAGCACTATGGACACTACGAAAGAATACAATAGTATTTGGACACTACTAGATAGAACATGATAGAAGACTTCTATTTCATACATTCTTGCCCGGACGGTGACAGTCGGCAGTTGTAGAGCAAAGTGACATATTTGTTATGCACTAACCCTTAATTTCCATAGACAGTTGGGCAAACAGTAAACATAAACAACTAGATAGGAGATAGACCGAAGGAAAAGATAATATTATGAAGGGAACCACCATATGGGATGCATACATGGTCATTATGAGATAGAGTGAGTGAGAACTATTCTTCTCATAACAGAATTCTACCAGCGGAATACTGGCTCAAGCCAAGCTATTCATTGCATTTTAACTTTGGTCAAAGTGATTGATAATTAAGGTACTTAAGATTTAATCTAACTGGAAACACGTTTTTACAACTGTGTTTAGAATAAAATAATCGCACCCTGACAGGATAGTTCTCGTAAGTCAGAAAAAATTGCAGATTTCTAGCTAAAAAAAGTGTGTTTAAAAATTTACCTTTTACAAATAAGACGTCATATACATGAAATTGTACCCTACGTGCTTATCGAAGCATTGTCTAATATGCCTATTTATTCTTACCTATTAAATTGATATGTATAAGCAATTTCGTATTTCGACATTACATGTAAAACGCTATGTTGCAATCAGTACAACAATACATTACTTGTATTGGACTTCCAATCTTGGTTGTATTGTTACAATAGGATGGATCTTCTTTCAAATAATTGTGAAATTCATATCAGAAAGAATTTGTACGCGATGCGAATGTGATCCATTCCAATAAATCTAACTTACCAAATTTGGCGATACATTTGATGAGTGCATAATAAGGATTTGATTTATTGCTATACATTTCATAAGGATTCGGTGACTATGCACCATGTGGTAATATTAACTAAACTAAATCAGCAGTCTGATATCTCTTTTACAAATCAATCAGACTTATTTAGAATGAATAAAATGGTCTGCAGCTCTAGAGAGAATGGAGAGATGGCGCTCTACTCCACGCAGACCCACACACTCCCTGAATACATTGTGGGGTACACAGAAAGAGTGGAAAAGGCACAAAATTGAATATATTTGAAGGCATATTTTTTTTTATGTGCACTTCTCAACATCTTGATACTAGATATAAACGTAATTAGTAGATATAAATTCAACTATAAGCAACTAAATCAACATATTATGGTTATTAACCTTGTATATCGTCTTTGAAAGGCTTTGCTTCATTTTGCTTGAAACATTCAATATTCTTACCATTTATCGTGCCGATGTAGATAAAACATCCATCAATCATTGGCGTAGGTGTTTTACTATAGATAAATGTACCAACTTCGCATGAAGTCACAATTGTTGTATACAATAGCTACCCACAGTGGTTTCGCACGCATATAATTTGGCAAACTTCATTAAGATACATTGTATATTAAAACTTCCTTGTATGGCTATTAAAAAAAACTGACTTTGAAGACTGCATTAACCATTCACCACATATTGACTATCGTTTTCAGACAGACGGACAGATGGTGGACTAAGACAGTGGATTTTGTTTTATAATTATATACTTACTTACTTATTATAACCATTGAAATACCTACGAGCATGTATGAGGAGACTGATGAATGTGGACGAAGCGAAAGAGGTATGTAAGTCTAGAGAGAACTAGCGATCTATACTCTCTGCCTAACCCGTTAGGGACTTGGCGTGATGATATGATGATGACGATGATCAAAATACCTATGTACCTATTTTATATGCGATATTTTATATGCGGGCGAAACATATAAAGAAAAGCTTACTGAACTACAGAACTACAGAAATACATCAAACATACATCCTACACGTAACATAATAGATCTATCCGGATAGAACGTCTAACCATAACGAACTTTTGCAATCAGATTTCAAGAGTGCGAACGGGATGAATTACTATGAAACTTTTGTCGAGGTATAAACCTATGTATGTTACTAACTCGTGTCTTCAGTTGCCTTGACACGGCTGCATCGTCTTCCGCCACTCAAATGTAATTGCTCGTATCTAACGATGCACCTAGTAACATATATCGAGGATTTTTGCAACAATTGGTTACATTACATTCGGTGTGTACTTGAGCGGCGAATTCAGTATATACATATATACTAGAACTATTAGAATCTCCTAAGCCTTTGTTATTGATTGATGTTTTAAACTGAAAAACTATTTCAAACTAGACTTGACAACTGATAGATATTAGCGATATTGCCAAATATAAAAGTGACAACCGACGTCAGCATAGTGAAATTTTAAAATTTCGTGACATGCTATTAGGTATATAGACTAGACCACCTGCTAGGCCTTTGACCACATTAGATGCTTAGACACCGCTTCTTTCAGTCATGTAATAGCACGCCTGAAGAGAAGACTTGACTGCACACAATTTTTCAACTATAAATAAGCTTTTTACCAGCTATTAAAATAGTGTTTTGATGCAATTGACAAAGTAAAGAGATATCGAATCATATCATTTTATTATATGAACAATTAAAATGTAGACAAACTACCGAGGGACTGACATGATTGGCAATGTTCTATTTGTCTGTAAGTCACCTATATCAATTCATTGATAGCAGTTCATAGATTGTAGACTAGGATTTATTGGTTGGATGCCATTATGCAAACGGCAAATCTGTGTTATGCGGGGCGTCCTCAACACAGGCCGCATTATAACTACCAGGAACTTATGTTACTTGATATATAATAACAATCACTGTTTGTTCCCAAACGTGTTATTCACGATAAGACTCTGACGCTACGAAATGCCTAAGTGTAATTGCTGAATTTGTAAGGTTACCTTTTTACAATAAACATAATTTAAATTAGGTATTTTTTTAAGAGTAGCTAATGGGTACGTAATAATGTAAGGAGGCTATACTTACAGTACGTTGTGAAGTTGTGATTAGGGTTGGTAAAACCTCCTCATATAATGATGTCTGTATTTATCAGAATACAGATAAGTCTGTTCGTTTTGAAAACTTAGCTTTTAATCAAGCCATAAACACGCTTCAGCTGGTTTTCCCAAATTAATTTAATGTTTTATAGATAACGAGTAAGGTTATCTGTAAAACATGAAATTCTAGATCTATTTAACCTGCTGATGGTTACTTTAGGATCTTTTAATTCCAAATTACACACAGAGATACAATTCGATTTATTAATTGTCACGCATAACGGTCTTTTGGGTAACGAATGGTGGCATTGTTTTACATCAGACCTGTTTCCGAAGGAGTAGGCAGGTTTTTTTATTGTATTCGTGAATCAATGAGGTTGAATAATGATAACTGGTACTTAGTTAGCACTGATATGATGTCGTGTTTGAAAAAGTTTGTTAAACTGTTGCGGTGACGCACACTGCGCATCATCCTGAAACAAAGTGCAGTAACCTACACAAGCTGATTCATACAAAATTTAATCATAGCACCTTCAATAAGGCTGGCTTAAGTTAACTTGAACAACTTGCCAGCTTTGTAAAGCACATTAAATTATTAATATTTTCTTAGAGATTTATGTTCTCAAACTCGTTAGTTATATTGAAACACGAATTCTATATTCACTTGTTATTTTTTTATGTATCAGGAATGTAGTTATACCATTAAGCGTTTATGCTACTGTGGTGGTGTGTGATGGTAAGCGTTTACCATTACAAACACCACCACAGTGTTTTTTTGTATGCATATGCCATTTTATTTGCTGGTTAACACGTCTGAACGGATATGAATGGAATTGGACTGAGGAGAGGTGAGGAGGCAAATTTTTATCCCGAAAAATTTACTAAACTTTCCATGTACCTAACTACGGCCACCACCGCAGTATTCGACTAGCAACGTTAATAGTACATAGGTAAAGAATTCATAATATCTAGACAAATATAATTCATCATGTCAGCTAGACAGTGTTGATAAAATAATCGCAATAATGTGAGCTTGATACTTGTATAATTCCATGTGTTTTAAATTCCAGTTTTATTTCATGCTATATTTACTGTATTTCTGTACACAAATAATTGTAGGTGAAAATCGCGGCGGTATATTTTTTTACGAAGTTACTGCTAATGCGGTTTAATTAAATACAGTATTCTCGGCCTCAGAACAGGAAAATATGATTTTTGTGTGTTCATCCTTTGCAAAGTAAATTCTGCAGTAGAATAAACTACCAATGGATTAGTGTAGCCTCTTACCTGAAACAAAAAACAATCTATTAGCATGCGCGTTATCAGAATCTTTCAACTTTCTTGTTTATCCAGTAAGGACTGACAGCTATATTTCTTCTTTTTGGATAGAAGTACAGACCACAGTGTGTAACGTTAGCTCATTAATAAATTTAATAAACAGGATTCTTTTCAATAAATAATAATGTATTATTTATTCCTTGTAAAGTATAAGCAAAAGTAAGCGTTTATTATATTTGTTCCACTATCTGTTTGCTTTGCTATTATCGGTCGCAAATCCCTTTTATCGGCTTATCATATTAGCGAAGCTATTTAGGAACAACCTGAAAATTGTGTATGAAACGAAGTTATATTTATTTATCGAATTATATTCACTTGAATGAAACTTTATTCGCTTTACATAAAAAATAACAGCTGGATGAATTTAAGTAGAGTCTTGAAGAGTGAACTTGCGTAAAGCTAATAAAAAGATAACTTTTTTGATGCGGGTTTCCCGGAACCAAATTTCAATCCACGTATCGGTTTTGAGCTCGGGATCGGGAGCTCGAAATTCCAATATTACTTCGAAGTCGGGTAACGTGGGCGAGAACGGCACGAATTTGCTTAAATGGGTTGTCACTTCTAGGACAAAGTACAAAGTACTCTGTGGTACAAACGCTAATACGATCAGGCATCAGATCACAAGAGACAGACACTTAATTGCTCGATTTTTTTAACGGAGATAGAGAAAAATGTATAGCAAAGAAAAACCTTATCGCCATGTATATAGTTAGAAATGTTTTTGTCGTACTTGTTATAAAGCTGCCAAGGTAACTCCGCAAGGATAGAAAGTGAAATCTATTTCAGAAGTGCCATTCTCTGATTGCGTTTCTGTCCGAGCGCGGTCTCTTATATTTATTTATACTTAGGTGCTTTTTGTTCGACCTATTGTTAAAGCTGTCGACAAATAACGGATTGAGTTTATATTTATTCTACAGGTAGTTTATATTCGCTTGATGATTATTCTCGGAACATGAGAAGTTATCAACCTTTACTCGGAAATCGTTAACGTCAACAATCAGATGGTGTAAGTAAATACATACATGAGTTATGTGAAAAGAAAAACTTTGATATTGGGTATAATTTATTTTTATAGTGTAATAAATCGGATAATAACAATATTAAATACACATAAATCATGACCCCACGTACCTCACGGGGTAGGCATAGAGGAGAACGTATTTTTTTATATATTTTATATAGATGCTCGTTTATTTTTGAGCACATACTCCTAATACAGATTGGACGATTTGATCTAGATAAATAAAGTGAGATGGTTACAAAACAATTTCATATATTGGATCGGATTACTTTTTGCCCTTCTCTCGCTAATCCGGAATCTTTAAAACATTAGTCATTCAAAACCAGAGGACAAAGAGTTTTAAATTGTATTTATATATCAGAATAAAAACACATGAAATGAGTCAGAAGCACGCCGCCACACATGCATGTGAAATCGCCATTAAACATAATCCTTTAGGCAAATAAGCCGGCGCCAAAAGATTATATAACGATACCGACTTCCGCTACTCTCTCTTTGAGATTACATTAGACAGGAAATAATAAAAAATAAGCCCCACTTCCAATTGAACGGGGATTTAGCTTGTGAGATAAATGATGTAGCATTACGAGGATATTAGAATTTTTCTTGTCAACTACTTTTCTTTGCATAAAATATTATAGACGTTAGTGTGTGAGAGAGAACCCATCTGTGGGGACACGAAATGCCAAATATCTAAGATAGATGAATGTCTTTTTATGAACATTATAGACTACTAATAGACACCCGTCACTATTTTCAGGCAAGGGATGATGAGTGTATGTTTATGATTCACTCTTGCGCATTCATAGATGCGTAGGCGCCGCAGTTACATTATTTTCCATGTGACATTCATACAGTTATAGATGCTATGGTCTATGTTAATACTAAATAAAAACCTGAATAATTATTTAAATCATCTGAAGACAATTGCTTACCGTTAAACTTATTCTTGTACAAGATCTCAGTGACAAACAGTTTCTCTAACACAACGGGTGGCGGCCAACTTTAGACAATTCGGTAACAAATCACTAAGCGACACGAGTATACACTAGAAAAACCCATTTGCTTTCAAAGCAATTAGCTCATTTCAATGAGGACCATGTTTAATTATTTATAGAAAGAAAAGTAAGCAATTCTAGAGAGAACTAGCGGGTCTACTTTCTCTGCCTACCCGTGAAGGACTCCGCATGATGATATGTAAGAAAATGACGTAAGAAAGGAATTACATAGAGCTTGTTACCGTGTACACTATCACAGATAAATATGGAGCTTTATAATATTTTTTGTCGCTGACGGCCAACAAAAATAGGTTTATTTTCGTTGTGACGTCCGAAAGGGTTTAAACACGTCATATATACAAATACATTTATTGAAACACTTTCCAACACGATGGATGGATGCCAAAGGTTGTCAGTTCGATCCCCGCCGACAATAAATTTATTAAAGTTGCTTCGTACAGTGCGTACAGGCTCGGCTTAGTTTGTATGCGAAATGCTCTAGTTTCTATGTTGTTGCTGTTCCATCGCATTTCTAATGAACACGATAGTGACAATAAAATTATTCGTCCACAAATACGGTCGGTGTTTTATTATTTCTAGTCGCCTTATAGTTGGCATCTGTTTAAAGTTGAGGGTGTAGAGGAAGTCAGTAATTCTTGTATATTTTGGTTTATATACTTGCTCTACGGAAACTAGAATCCTACTCAATTAGAATCGAGTAGGATTGAAATGCAATTACTTTATGTGCATAGCTTTCAATAGGTTCATTATATCAACAAGGTAGAACTTGTTTGCAAAGCAATCATGCAGAATATTTGTGAAGCATTTCATTTGATTTATGTTATCTGCAGTCGAACGTAAGTAGGTACGTTCACGAGGACTCGCTCGTGGTACACGTGCCGGCTCAATAAGCGGTTCATAAATCAAATTGAACCATTATGATCGATCCAATATTGCACTCTGAAGGCAAGCTGCGGGATAAGGGTAACGCACTTGACTGACATCACGTCATGTATGAGATGATTGCAATTGATTCATGGCCTACATCGTACAGTTCAATGGAAATGCATTAATGTGGTAGGTATTTGTGTAAGTAGCCCGATTTGATATCAAACGCACTGCAACGTCAGTCTTCTGATTTGAGCGCCATGTTATTCCTGCTAGGTTTTGGTATCAACGCTCCAGCATTTTATCTGGAGCTACTACGACCTAAGGAAGCAATCAGAATTCAAGGATATTTTTTGGGGCAAATGTATTAAAATTTCTGTCAACCTCTCTGCATAGTGATTGCAGAGGATGCCGACGGTACGTTATCAATACTGGATCAGGGTAGTACCAACTGACCTTAGCAAATTACTTTTCTGGGCAATCCAGTCGCTCTTTGTCAAGCGTTCAGAGATTGAGCACTAACGATCACAAAAAATCTACCAAAAGCACGGGCATATATAATTTAAAGTGGAACAACCGCGCGTTAAATATTGTTTGGAAGTTCCAGAATTTACCAAAGAAGTGTGTGTGTAATATCAGATTTTATGTACTGATAGTCCTATGACATGTGAGCCATTCTAAGTTCCCAATGACGTCGACAGTTCACAAACATATCTATGCAAATACTGGTGGCAAATTTGGTGTACACAGATGCCGCGCGGCACACAATGGGCGCGCGTCACTGGGCCATGGCATTCTTGCCGAGGACAATGCTGGCAGACATCATCCATCCGATGTATTTCAATGCAAAGTTCATGATGACGTTATTATGAAGATAATTAAAACACTTTCTTGAAATGGCCATCAGGGAATCATTCAGGGAAGCGTATCACGAGTAACTGACATAAATAATGCTCCTACAAACAAACCGTAGTATTTTCATCTTCGGGAACGCATTTCAGGTACAGGACGATCCTAATCTGAGATAACACAGTTAGGTACTAGAATAGGAGCAGAGAAAGACTACCAAGATCTATTCCATCAAACACTCAAGGGTGGAAACTTAAAGAGTACTCGAAACCGACCAGCATGTATGAAGCGACTCATGAATGTGGATGAAGCGAAAGAGGTCTGTACTTCTAGAGAGAACTGACGCTCTAGTCTCTGCCTACCACGTTAGGGGCTCGGCGTGATCATATGTATACATATTATGTTCGTATCTGAGTAGTAGAGTCGGACACACAAAACGTAGGTATTTACAGAGTCGGACACGAAGTCTTAAATGAACAAGGTAGAATGGATAATTAGTATTTTTTTTAAACAAATGTTCATATTTTAAAATAACCTGTTTGTACCTATTTAGTAAGACAATGACGCTACAAACTCGAACACGGCCTTAATTTTTGATTGGCTAGAGTCTAGAACGTCTTTGAGCTAGTGTAAAATTTATTCTGCCAACGTGACACCATAACTAAATCTTCTCTGTTCTGAAACCATTCCAAGTAAAGTACATGTCATAACGTTGATGCTATTTCGAGATTCCAGCACCGAGTGTATATATTACATATAAAAACAAAATAAACATAATATATTATGTTGGTAATCCGAAAAAATAAGCGTACCGGATAAGTATTTGTGTTTAAAAATAACACCTAACTTATAAGAATTAGGTCCGCCATGTGAAGGCGGAGTTTGGTTATATTAGATTCGTGTCTGACGATTAAACTGACAGACGCTTTTAATTTTACCTTAAATGTATGAACATTTTCTTCTTAGAACAAGTTTTTTTTCTCAGAACAATAACTTTTTTTGTACGGACTGCTATTATTATCTGTGGAGTAGTAAGCATCCACAGGCTGCGGATATCGCTTGCTAAGCTGTAACCTGTTTGACACCTTTGTCGTATCTATCTGAGGTATCTATATATTCAAGATGTCCAAGCCATAGACAATTAAGACATCGATAAATAGAGACAACAGCTGCTCATATCAAACATGCCATATTTTATATTTAATTTATTTATATTATTATTATATACTTTTTGGAAACTACAGCAGATGTGCGACCATCTGGTAGTTGAAACGAAGGTACCTTATATAAGCTTTTTGAGCTACATAAAGAATAATGAGTTCGCCTCAGACAAGCTTAAGATTATTTAGTATTTTTTCAAATAGCTAGTGTCAAAAAAGACAATGGTAAAGGTATAACCGGTTATTTCGCCGACAGTTCTCTTAGAACGGCAAATCGCACATAAAAGAACGGACTACCTCACTTGTATGGTAATAGATTTCTATACAAGTTTCATTAATGGTGTCTTGTTTGTTTACCATAATGAAGTCCTACTATGGAATCTAGACTCGCTATTGTCAACGGATTTGATAAATATTCAATTTCTTTTTAAACCTATAAAGTTACCCACCCGAACCTTTAACCATAAACAAAGAGATAACTCCTATGTTATTAACTCTTTGTCATTAGGTATGTATTTATTGTAGACTTCTGGCAGACATCTGGCACTAGCCAGTGCTTTGTTTTGCACCTTGTAAAATGTGATAATCATTCTTTAACTTTAGTCAATGTTAGGCGTTCTTTCCTAAGGTTGTCTGCACATAATTATATAATATTTTATCATACTTTTAGCACCAAGAATCACGCCGTAGGGGGTAGGCATACCTATTGTTAGCATAGCATTCAAATGAACTACTAGGGAAGTACTGAGTAGTATAAAAAACAACTATTCAAGTCATTCATTTAATAAAAAAAAAGTTTGTAAATGTACACGTCACAAAGGAATTATGTCTGACTGAACACGCTACTTTATTTAACAAAATGTACATATCTATCAGTGTAATTTATAACCGACTCTACTTCTTATCAAGTTTTAAGAGGACTAGTTTTCTCTTATATTATTATTATGTCGTCTTTTATGTATTAAACGTACCTACATTCATATAAAATGTTTTAATTTAAATTCCTTATATTCAGAAGAACGCTCACTTCTGACAGTATTGTATTCCTTGTTACATAACGGAAAATGTTCTTTAAAGTTTTATGTATCATACATTTAAGAGCTGAGCTCTTGTTGGCGCCTCTAATGTAACTCGTTCCACTCAACACTGTCCAGAACAATCGTCTTAACCTGCCTATCCATCACGACACGACAGACACTCTTTCTTTGATTAGACTCAGGCATCTTAACCTTTTTCTCCCTCTTCCTCACATTTTAAACTGCTTAATGTAAATATCGATCGGTGAGCTTAAGCAAAATATACCTTAGATATAGGTTAGGTTATAAGTATATGCTGATACCATACCGAGTCCTCGTGATAGGAGAGAGTCTACAGGAAACCGTGTCACATAAACATCTTTGGCTGTAGATTTATCCGTCTTAGAAAGTCTGATGACTGGTTTAAACAAGATGGCGTTTATATCTGAGGGAAGGGTTGCAAAAGCTGATCACAAAAATGGGAAAGGAAAGTGATAATGAACAAACAGATATTGCCTGATTCTGAGTAGGTATATAACTGTATTTTTAAATAACCATCGATTGAGAAAGTGGGCCCTTTGCCTTTTTTGGTTTATTAATTGAGATTAATGTATCGATCATCAGGAAGACGACGATGTAAATTGTCTCAAAAGAGATTGATTATAATTGAAACAGAGGAACATGGGTCAAAAGTAGTGAATAACCGCGATGGCCGAGTAACCGAGTTGGTCCCAATACGTTACCAAATAATAAGACGAAAAATAAACCAGTTCAAGAAACCGGCAATTCTAAGTAACACCCAGCCAGGAGTACCGTTTTGTTTGTCAGGATAATGTCAGTAGGTATCTAACGGTTGTTCGACGGTGGAAACTGGCAGTTAAACTTATTTTATTAGTAAACTAGTTGTCCCGCCCAGCTTCGCTTGGGTGAAAAACTAAAAACCCAGTGACGCCACCTATCGGGTCCAATTGTGAATATTAATAATATTTTGACCAAGTTTCATACCTACCTATGGAAGCAATAGTTGAAAAACGTGTTTTTATATATTTAACAGTGGAGTTTCATAAAATCCATTCTTTGCTGACCTTTACACCGCGTAAGGAATATTCCTACCAAATTTCAAGTCAGTCGTGTGAGTGAGTTCACAAATGGGATCTCCTATATTTATACGAGTATATATAGATAAAAGTAAACAACCACGATATGTAGGTACGAGTACATACCCACAGTTCAGTGGTAAAGTACCGTGATCGAGAATTTCGTGATATTAACATACTATATGTTTGTCACTTAAGTCCTCAGAACGAGGTACTTGCCTACCAATTGAATTACTACCTCCAGAATTGAGTAATTAAGTGCAGCGTTTGTTTAACATTCGTGGGCGAACTACTTTTCCTCAGCAGTGGCCCGGTGTCGCACTGATTTGAAATGGATAAAGCTTTAATTCGAGAATTGTAATGCCACCAATATTGCCTGTTCTTACAGCATACCTTCACGCCTTCACATAAGGGGGTAGGCAGTAAACACACAACCACTTTATTTATTTGAATTATATATATATATATATATATATATATAATTCAATTACCTATATAATCGTGTTTGAGTAACGGCGATGGACTCGGCATCTGCCACGTTGGCCCTTACGTGGCAGATATTAGGGGCCAACTTGGCAGATATATATATATTAGGGGCCAACGTGGCAGATGCCGAGTCCATCGCCGTTACTCAAGCACGACTATATAGGTCATTGAATTTCTTCCCAAACGTATGCAAGTTTCTTCTCGATGTTTTCTTTCACCACAAAACTTGTGGTGTGACTAAACACTGTACTTAAGTAAAAAAAACCACGGCTACCACAGCTCACTGCTGCCTGTTTGTCCAACATAAATTATGAATATATGCATTTAAAAATTTACAATAATCTAACCTAATAAAATAAAATCGTAAGTAGCTTGTTCTAGCTAGTATCATCAATTTCTTTAGACTAATAAAATTAGACGGGCAGTAACATGAATGAAAATAGTAACACTATAAATAACAACTCTACTCTTCTATAAATATATTTATTAATTAGGTGTACCAATATAAAAGAGTGATGTAAGAAGCCAGTATATCCGGGGAACGTGGGTGCAACTAGTGATAGAGACTCAGTTATTTTATACAACTGGCGACAAAAATTTGATGTAGTTCAATGCTGCACGAACCTGAACCATGGTTTGTTGTCTTTGGTCGTTAAGATTTAAGTCATTTATTTCTAGTTACGACTGGTTTCATTGAGCCAGAGAGCCTTCAAACCAGAACATAGCTATACTCAACTGATTTGAAGTAGAATTTACAGAAGTTTTCAGAAATCGTATGAATGCTAGACAGTCTTGGCAGCTAGAACTTAGAATTGGACTGTCGTGTTCAACATTTGTTTTTCATTCCTATCTCCTGGCTTTATTTATTTTTTTAGATAAAGTACTTAGATATTTTTTAACATAGCATCTATCTTATCAATTGACAAGTGATCGGAATATTTTTATGATATTGCAATACCAAGTTGGTATCTTGTTCATATCTAATCACTTTTGTCCTTCAAGTTTTTGTTCAGTTGACAAACATTTATGAAGGAATAAAATCCGCGAAATAGACTAATGTAAAAGTAACAGAGTCCAAGCAAAAAATGTAGAGACGCTGTTGGTATATATATTTAATTTTGTAATTCTTGTGTAATAAAAGTATTACGTAAACGCTTTTGTTATAAAAATTTTATACAAGTATTTGTAGTCATTGTTTGATCTCTAGGTTCATTTCACAATTAGATTGGTATTGGAGCTATATCTCCATATAAAAGTCAGCAAACTCGCGATGATTTTTTGATGTTTAATAATCACGCATCTTCACGCTTTTCTTTCGTCTTTTGCTGTTATTTCCACAGATATTAGCGATAATTTCAGTCTTAATTTGGGGAATTGCATACCATATAGACGACAGATATCATGCATGCTGTCACAGTTTACATATGTATAAACTATGCTGCTGTAAAGAGTTATGTTGGTGTGTATTATATGAAAAACATTTGTGAACTTTTCATCTTATAACCTAAGTTGGTTTAACTTTATTAGACGCTTTGGTTAGTTTGCTTACTTCTGAGTCTTCTTCTGTATTTTGGGCAAATTTGTCTATGCAAGGGCTCAGTTATATGTATCAAACTAGTTACTAGGATGGATAAGTTTTGTTTATAGGATACTTGAATGATAAACATACATATACAGCTCATAAGTTAATAGCTACATATACTTGTAACAAAGAATGAAGCATGGAAAAATCACGGATTTTCGATTTGTCATGAAGCACTTCCTTATACTTTTTAAAACTATCTTTTTGGTGTTAGTGCTCTATATTATATTTCTATTGTACCTATAATTAAATTCATGAATGGCTGATGTTTAATAATCGCTGTTAAAAGCACGTTATAGTATTCTGTTATATTAGGTGAATATAAAATAAAACAAAGAAGACGGAATTTTCGTATTCCACAATGTCTGAACCACTTATCTGCCCTAGTAAGAGACTGGCTTAGTTATCATTACAATAGTTTACATGGTTAAATATAGACAAGGATACAAATTATGACATCTTTTACCTGTGTGAACGTCATTAACTAGTGAACTGCTTGTTACTACGAAGTGATTAGTTTTATGTGTTATAAAACTACACCACACAAGCCATTGCTGGGCAACAAAGGGCCAGGGGACATTGCCCTGGAAATGCTAGGGTACTTTTTATAGCATTCAGTTCTCGCATAATCATATTTTTTCTATTTATTGGAAACTCAAATAATTTTATCAGTAGAAGAAGTGTGATTAGGAGACATGTTGATTGATATATTTACGGAGTCGTTGCATAATTTTTAAAGCTAAAAACACAAATATGACTAGACAGTGCAGTCAATAGTAGTCATTGAGTGCAGTGATGTAAGGTAAGGAAGAGCAGCGAAGTTCTGGTAACATAATCAAAAGGTAGGTAAGGTAGGTAACACCTTACCTACGTTTGAATAATTTACGTGCGTGTTTATATTTGCATTCACCGAAATACCGAATGTTTGAATACCAAAGTATGACGAACAGTCGTGCATCAATAAAGCTGAAGCCGATGCAGGTAAGGAAACTAGGCGCTTGAACTGTGATCAACTGTTTAGGTGCAGTTAGTCTCCGGCGGGCGGTCTTTGAACCCATCCAAGAGCGAGATGCAGAGATTATTTTAATGACAACAAATAAAGCATCGCTGCACAGCTGCCGGCTCCGAGCACGCAACCATCCCGAGGGACTGTTTATAATAGGGGATCAGGTAGACATACGTCTTTGTCATCGTGTGCATGACCTTAAAATAATACCTATATTGGAATTGATTTATTTATACACGTAGGTCCAATACCTGTTTAAGCGCGTCAGCGGTGTTTTTATGGAATTTAGATTTACCTACCCAGCTTTTGATTCATGCTTCGATATTGAGATGGCCATTGAGCGATACTAGTGTCCTTAGAATGCAAGTGTCTGTATGTTGTATGGGGACGTGTGACCAGTGTATCTCACCTATGTGTGCGAGGTCGATGATGGGGATCTCGCAGCGAGAGAGCAGGGTCTCCTCGCAAGGGGCCGCCATTTCCGTCGGCTGCCGGAACTGCTCTGTCAGCGCGCACTGATACCACTCCGACTCCTTATCACTCGACTCCCACAGTAGTTAGCAATTAGCGATCGCGACACCGAAAGATAAATTAAGGTAAGAGAAAGACAGATAAGCACTTAAACACCGCACGGTAACAACTAAATGTTAAAGTTTATTGAAGTTGTGGATGGTCTTTTGATTACCCCTGATATAGAAGCGTTCAGAACTCATTTGCATAACCTTGTAGTTCCTGCTGTAGGCGCTAAACGATCTGACGTAGCAGCAATAAGCTATACTGACTTGACACATTAAAATTTGGTTTTAGTTGCAGTCACAGTAAGTACTATGTGGTAAGTTTGCTCCCGCGTGTGCGACCCGACGGCGTCGCGCGCCCCCCGTCCCTTCGGCGAGTTTCGAATGTCTCTTCGCAAAGAACTGGCTCACCGCATGCGATGAGCGTACCCTGGCGTCCGATGGCGGCTCTCACTTGTATATCATCGCGCACACTTTCGCAACCGAGGACCGTGTCGAAACAGCTCTGCCTTGAGCACGCTGTCGTGAGGGAAAGCGTGTGTATGTAACGAGTGCGCGATTCGAGCGACGTTCGAAGGAACACTGGCACGCGGGCAAACACCGTGGACTGAACTGAACTAGCACTAGCTGTGTTACTACTTGCGAGTTGTGACTGGTGCGGTTGACTCATGCGGGGATTGCGGCTCACTTCGCGTCGTTGTCCTGCCTCTCAATTCAACCGTTGCCCCGCACATGCCCCGCAGGCAGCGATGCCACACTCACCTCGCGTGCCACGCCACTCACCAAAACTAATGCACTTTTACATTTTCGTTACGTTAACCGACATTATAACTTAAAACATAGTTAGGTCATATATAGAATAACAAGTTAAATAGCTATACTTAAGCTTACATTCAATGTTGTCTTCCTATGATTAAGTATCATATCAATTTACAACTGCCAGGAAACTATAATGTCTTGTATGGTGGCATAAATATTATCAGTTCAAGAAATTATTGATGGTGATGGGAGAAGACATTAGGGTCATCATAGTGTCTGTGGCGCCATCTGTACTTAACACGACTTAAACTTTTAAGGAAAGCGCCATCTTTACTTACATGTTGTAAGTAAAGTGCGAGCACAGACATATTTCATCTTACAAAATATTTAATTCTTCCTTAAATCCATCAATGATTAGGGAGAAGAGGTAGGTGAAAATTATTGAACTATTTTTGTACAAAATACGCACCACATCAATTGTTAGAAACATGTTATTAATATAAATACTAATCCTCACGCCTTCCCACAAGGATCCCCGAAGGGGTAGGCACAGGTGTATAGACAGTAGCCATATACCCACTTTTCGCCAAATATATTTTAAGTGCTAACGTGACAGATGGAGAGTCCACCGATTATTAATATAACGCTTTTTTCGTCGTAATGAAAAATATTAACAAAATTTGTTTTAAGTATGTTTTATACTCAACACCGTTTGTGTATCATTCATAATTATATTCATATCTCGACACTTTTCCTTCATAAATATATGTTGTGAGTTCATTAATGTATAAGTACTATCATATAAGAAATGAATGAGTAAATACTTATGAGTATAGTGAGATTTTTTATTTATATAGTGTTGTTATAATTAATTTACAGTGGTGTTGCAGTTTATTTAAGGCATCGCTCGAAGTATGAGGAGCCGACATATCCGCCGCGCATCGCTCTTTGAACGTGTTGCTCGAAGACTCGCCGGTTGCTTTGTAGCTCATCTGCTGCTTCCTTGTTTAATGGGTCTTCTGGGTTTGGTTCCTAAAATGAAGAAAATTTATGTTTTAAAAACATGTCATGCTTAGGATATCTACAAGCACTAGTAATCAGATAAAATAGTATTCTATACTACAAGTTTTCGGAAGAGAGGTATGGGACAATAGAATCACTTCTCAAAAGTGGTTACCGATTGGGGCAGAACCACCATACAAGCAGAAAAATTGCACAAAATTTTAGTAACTGTTGTGGTCTTGACAATGGTTTTAGGGAACTCTATATCTATGCAGGGTATAGCTCTGCTGGGATAGAAAAAAGGGACGAACTTGATAGTTATTCCACATTTGCTCCTCATAAGACAGAGAACCATACTTATTATTATCAGATAGAGCATACATTTGGTTGCCAACTTTGCAGAAAATTGAAAAAAAGAACAGACAAACTCTAGTGTGACACATTATAACAAGAGAGCATAATTTTACTTAGTTTACCAACACACCCTTTTGAATCATTATACTAAGCATTTCAGACAAAGTACTTTGTAGTAGTGTATTCAACCATAGATTCTATGTATCTATATCAGATTGTTCGATTTCAATCTGCATGTATAGATAGACTAATCTCTGTTATTATAATATAATGAAACAGAACTGGTGCAATATGTTTTGTAACAAAATATGATTTTATTGATAACTACGCACTAACTTGCACCTTTGGCTATTATTACGAGATGTGAGCCTGAATCAGAATCAGCATCACTAACACTTACGCTGATGTTACGCACACAGCCTTAAAATATTACAATATTCATATTTTGTTCTTGCTTTGCTGGTAGCATACCCAACATGGTGAATCTAATCCCTTGTTGGCCAAGATGTTGATACTTTTCAGAGGTATAATAAGAATACTTTTCATCTGGCAATTTAACATACTTTTGAAGATTAAAAATATTATTGGAACTTTTAGTAACCTCTATAAATGAACTTTAGGCTAAACTAACCAAATGTATGATTCATATTACCATGTTTGTAGAGATGTAATTAAATAGTATATATATCTTCACGCCACCCCACAAGGGTGCCCGACAGGGTAGGCAGAGGTGTATAGGTAGTACCCACCCACCCACTTAATTAAATAGTGCTCCTTGCAATAACATTGCATAAGTATTAATTACCTATCAATTCATAATACTTACCAAAAATAAATATTGAAGACCATAAACTATGGAGTTGACAGTTAGTACTGGTTTCCAGTCTTCTCTGAGTATGTTCAGGCAGACATTCCCCTCTAAGTCTATGTTGGGATGGTACACAGCTGTCTCACACTTTACTTTGGGTGGTTCATGGGGATAGTTCGGTCCTACCTGAAAATACAACATATCATGTAATATAAGGTATCTCAAAACCTCCACTACACTCCCTAACTTAATCTTCACCATTTAAAAAAATACTTAGATATCTAGGTTCCATCCAGGCATCCAGGTATCCAGGTAGTTCCCATGGCCTATTATTAATAGGTAAAAAAAATTTTACTTTACTGTCTTCTAGAATAATAATCAAATTACATATTCTATCAGTATGTGACATATGTAGTATATAAATTAAAAGAAGGAATTTGGCACAGCAAAGATACTCTATCTATGCTTATTTTAAGCTGTTTAATATATTATTTATGAATATTAAATAAAACACACATACTTGAATAAGTCAGAGACAGAATATTTATTTAAGAGGATGGTTATATTAGAACAGTTCTATTACTCAGCATCAACATCAGCACTTTAGGTCTTACCTTAAAGCTAAATACAAATCTCCCTCCTCTGTAAAATCCTTCATCAGGACATATGATTAATTTGAAATTAAGTAGATCATCTGGATCGGGAAACTCTGTGTTGCATGTTTTGGGCAGATTCAGCTCATTCAAATCTGTAAAGAGAGGGAATGCCTTGAAGGAAAGCCTAAATTTGATCATGCTTAATACATACCTGGCAATAATTACTAATGGGAATAAATACTAGCAAAACTTATTTGTTAGGTTTAAGAAAGTCATTCACACGACAGGTATTAATAGGATGACGTGATAAGGTAAGTAGGTATTTTTTTTTTAATATGCATCGTAGAGTTCAATAATCCTGAGAAACATTTTAATGTATCCAATTTCTTCGTCACTCACCTTTTGTAATCCGCAATTGTGCCGCTGATGCTTTTTTTTGTGATCCTCCTGCTCTTGATGAGCCTTCTTCGTCTTTTTTTTGTTGTTTTAATGAAAAAAGTTTAATCATTTTCCTAACTAATCAATAAAATAGAAATTAATACAAATAAATCCACGATCTATTTTATTTTGACAGCAATTTTTTGTAGGAAACTTCAATAATTTTTAGACAGTTTGAGACTTCAGAATCATCGATGAACAAATCAACATTTATACAATTTTAAATTATTCCATTCCATTGGATATTTACCTAGTAGACCAATCACATACACGAATTTGTACTTTGTTATTGAATGAAGTATGGCAAGGAAGCCAGCCAGGCAAGACAGCAAGAACTTGGTGGGTACAAGTAAGCAAGAACAGTATTATTATCTTTAGTCAAAATCATAGACAATATTAAAGTATAAATAAATTAATGGTACATAATTTGGGAGTGTCCAATATACTCTCAAATTATGCACTTTAATATTTATACTTGTAGAAAATATGTCTAATTGAGAATTTGGCGCATTACGTGTCTCTATTATTACCTGACTTATTGTTCGGTTCCAGTTTGGTGTATCTAGGATATGGGCATTGCTGATTTCTATTAGTCAACTTTGTACAACTTTAGGAATCAGCCATTATAATAAAATAATATATATATATATATATATATATAGATATATACATTTATACATATATATATATATATATATATATATATATATATATAAATGTAAAACATTATATATTGTACATTATTAGGTTCTGTCTATCGTAAATACAGTGATTACTCAAATAACGAGCTTTACGGTGAAGGAAAACATCAAGAAGAAACCTGCATACGTTTGAGAAAAACTTAGACGTATTTATAGTTGTGCTTGAGTAACGGCGGTGGACTCTGTATCTGTCACGTTGGCACAAAATATATCTACGGCAATCCTCGGCGAGCTGTAAGTGAGTAGAACAATACACGCCTGCATCTTTGATCATAATATTATAGGCATCTCATACTCAGTGTGTAAGTTATCAAGTTATATTATTTATTCAGCTATGAACTAGACGACTCTGTATTACATTTTACTGGGCCTTACTTTTATTACTAGTTGATTGCCAATGTATTCTTCCAGATACTCGCATTGTTTATCTATTAGATCCTTTCTATATCTTCGTACGTCTTAAGTAACTTATCATGCTTTTCTTCACTCTTATAATATCACCTTCATTCGCCTAGTGACTTAGGGATTAGAGAATGTCTTTATTGCAGATTTGATCTAATACCGTTACGCCTCATCTCTACACTACTACTACATATACAACTACATTTCTACTATATTCATGCTTCCTCGAGCCGTGTTGGCCGAGTGGTTCGAGCAGTTGCCTGCGACGCAAAGGTCGCAAGTTCGAATCCCGACTGTACCAATGAGTTTTTCTGAACTTAAGTACAGTGATTAGTCACACCACGAGCTTAACGGTGAAGGAAAACATCGAGAGGAAACCTGCATACGTCTGAGAAGAAATTCAAAGGCGTATGTATAGGCGTGCTGGAGTAACGGCGATGGACTCGCCATCTGTCACGTTGGCACCTAATATACCTCTGGCGGAAAGTGGGTGTGTGGGTATTACCTATATACCTCTGCCTACCCTTTCGGGGACCCTTGTGGGAAGGCGTGAGGATATATTATTATCATGCTTCCTCAGAATAACCAGGGTTTGCTCCCGTATAATAAAGATTTTAAATTCAATTTAGTTGTTATCTATGATCAACATTTTATTTATCGGGCAGCACTCGCTGACTGAAAGTCTCGATAATTGCTCTGTCTTTTTTTGCATTTTGCTTGATCTGTGGCCAAAAAAACTATAGACTTGGTTTGGTTTCTCATTTCATTTTTACCATAGCTTGTTTCAGTTCTTGCGAATGCAAAAGCCGAATAATTTGGATATAAAATAGGTACTTTATTAAAAGTCTAATAATTATCTTGGCCCTACTTGCGTGTAGTTGATAGTATAAGTTATGATTAGGACCAGTTGCGATATAAGTTTAAGTATGTAACAAAGTCTAGATTGAAATTTATTTCTACAGTTCAACAATATGTCAAAAAAAGCTGAAGATGTTATAGATGTCTCGTCTGATGAAGAGCCGGCACCTCCAAAAAGGGTAAGACTTAAATAAGAAATACCTAATTAAGTACTAACATAATTTACATCTCAGTGGAAATTATATTATAGTATTACTCAGAAATATATAATGTATGTGCTGTAAATAAATAGAAGCAGTAGTGGTAGTTTGTCATCTATATCTTTGTATTATATACATTTTGTTATTATTAATAAAACAAATCATATATGTATTTAAGGATTTCGTTGCTTTCAGCCAAAACCTGTACCAAATGCAATGGTACACATACCACAACAACTGCGAGGAGTGACAATAAAACCCATTAGGGCAAACCCTTTATCAATACAAAAAGCCTTGGCTGGCAAGCCAATCACCTTAACTAAAGTGTCCAACATGATTTCAAATCCATTCGCAACCAAAAATAAGCATAATAGCAGAGAGATGCAAACTCAACACTCAACATCTATAAAACCTATAGCAAAAATACATAAATCAACGGTTGATGCAAAAGTTACGAGATTTCAACAAATTTTACCACCTAAAGCATTGCCTGCTCCCACAGCAAATTCAACGTATGTTACTACTCCACAAGCTACAATAAAAAAACTACCTTCGAAGCTATTAGTAAACCCTATTAGGATTCAAAGTCCAAATACATTAAACAAATTACCCCCAAGTATTACAGTAACAAGAACATTAGGGCTTAAAAGACAAAACAGACCTGGAATATCTAATGTTGCCAAAAAGAGGCCAAAGTTGTTGACAAAGAACATTCCAGATGAGGTTTTGACTGTAGAGTTGGATGATGATGAGGTGATACCTGCATCTACTAGTAGCCCTCAGTGGTACATGAGGCCTGAAGAACTTAAAGAACAAGAAGAAAAAAACAACAAAGAACCAGAGCCTACAAATTTGATAGAAATAACCATTGAGGACAGTCCCGTGAAGCCTCCTATTAAGCATGCTTTTGAAGTAGGTGTTGAGCTTGCAATCACAATTGATGACAGCCCTCGAAAGAGTATTACTTTGAAAAACAATGGTAATGGTAGTGATAATGAAAACATGAGCACTAGTAAAGAACCACACAGCAAGAAGAAACTAGAATATCCAGGTGATCATAAAGTAGGTGATACATTTGAAGTGGAAATAGTATCAATGAAAGCATCAGAGTCTACTCCTACTGCTTCTACCTCTGATACAACAACAGACAAAACTGATCATCAACAGTTGATTGATGATAACATTGTGTTAATACAGGAATCCCCAGCAAAAGGTTTGGAAAATTTTCAAACAAGCACACCAAAGAAAAACAAAGTTAGAAAAATACAATTAAAATCTAATCCCACAATGGAGAAGGTGGAAAACCCTGAGAGTGGAGAATTTCATCCTGTGTATCAGAATTTTATCGATTTATGTCTTAAGTTGGAAAATTCAGATGATATGCAGAAAATTGTAGACAAGAAAATAAAAGCTTACTATAAACAGGTCCCAAAACAGTATACAGACTCGGAGGAGTTCATTGACATGATTTCAAGTAAGATTATGGCAATCAATGCTGGACCTCAGAAAATGTATCTGTACATAAAAGATATTGTTGATGAACTAAATTTACAACGAAAATTATCAAAATCAAATACTAACAGCAAAGAGGCAACAGTAGCAGGTATTTTTATAATACAATTTATTAGCTGTATGCAGCTTCACAATGGCTAGAATTGTATTAAGTAAACTATACTTATATAACTTCCTCTTATATATGGGGTAGACAGAGATGGTATAGCTCCAGTTCTCTTTAGATTTAAATACATCTGTTGCTCTGTCCACATTCACTATATTTATTGGTAACACCACATTAAAATCTGATGTATTTCTTACTGTGTAATGATAATATAATCTTGTACCCTTTTTCTAATGTACATCCATTTTTAATGAAGATATATTAACATGTTGATGTGACAGATCACCATCTACCGCTATTTCTCAGATACTGACTTAATATATATATATATCTAGGTTTCAAGAAATTTATTTCTCATAAAAAAATGAAGTTCATTTATATTGAGAATATAAAGACACTTAAATTGAGTCTAATATTAAGGCAAATATCTATGTCAAATATTTGCCTTAATACATATAAGACAACGAAGAAGTGACAATATTATAAGGCTTCATCAACAATAGTCGTAAAATAAGCATATTTGTATCTCAATGGTAGCCTAGGCATGAATAGAATTTTGAACTACTTTCAGAAACTGAAAAGTTCCTATATGGAGAAAATAGTGAGTTTGATTCAAAACGTAAGAGACAAATACGTAAACTGGAGAAAACTCTTAAAAAGTTACATCGTGCAATTAATAAGTTGGAAGAGCAGGAGGTGGACTTTGATGATGAAGAAGACTCTGTTTATTTACTCACTGAAAGGTAAGCCATATATTCTGCACATATATTTTAACAAAATTTTATTATAAAAAAAAAAATACCTGTATAATTTTTTTTTTATAATAAAAGTATTTTTTACATCCTCTTACATCCGCCTTAGAGCTTTAATCTCTGCATATTTTTATGGAAGTAAATGAATATTTATATTGCAGATATAAAGAAAGGATGGTACGAGTTCATGCAAAGTTTTGTCAGTTGACCAACACCAAGTTGCCGTCGGAGCCCCGAGTGCAGATCGATGCCCGCCCGGGACAGCCTAAAGGACCGGCCAAGCGGCTCGAGAAGTGGATAAATAAGAAGGTGCCCATTGGTACTCCACTACCATTTCCAGATTTTCATGATGTACTACGTTGTGTCAAAGATGCAAATGAAGATGATAATTTGGGCTGGAATGACGCTGATATTATGGAAGAAGGTTCTAAAAGTTTTTGTTTTATGTTTTACACATCGTTGTATTCAGTTACTTACATGTAATTATTAAATTAAATAGAAAAAAACTACTTAAAAAAAGTGAAGAAAATAAAAAAATATCTGGTCGCTTAAGGAGATATCAAGCAGACTATGTTTTAAAATATGTTGTGATTTTAATAAACATTTCAGCCCGAGATTTGTTCACAAGATGTGGTAAAAAGCTTCAGAGGCGTAGACAAGAAAATGATTGGCGTTTGGCAGCATTCAGGATTCAATCTGAACTGGATCCAGCTGAAAATAGTGATGAGTTGAGGAAAAAATTGGATCATAATCTTCAGCTAGCATCAAAGAAAGAGTCTGATGTGTTTAATAAGTAAGTTAAATGGTTCATTAAATGCTGAGACTGTGTTATATAGTCAATTACATATCTTATTTGATTCTGTTCTTCTTTAAGGTTTGCTGATAGGCAGAATCTACTTAAATTGGAAGCTGTTGAGATTGGTGATAAGGAAGCAGATGAATCACCAGTTGAGAGTGGCGATGACGAAGTGAGCGAAGAAACAAGTTCATTGGAAAATACAGAGAAAAGGAAGGAGAGTCTCAAAAGATTTCTTCAACAGAAATCTAAAAAAAATTTTGTAAACGATGATCAGCCAGATAAAAAAGCTGAATTAGCTGTATCTCCGCCTGATGCTGAAATGGATAAAATGGATAGAAAAGAGACTGAAAAGATTAAAAATGTTAAGGACAAAGCGGAAGGAGAAGCTTTGGTGACCAACAGTGATGCAACTGATAGTATTACCCAAGCTATGGATCAATGCAACGACAATGAAAAAACTCAGTCCCTCAGTGACGACAGCAATGCAGTGGGATCAGATATTGATGAGCTCCACCTGTTGCAGAAGCTACATTCAGGAAATGAAAATGTTACAACTACTCTTGAATCTTCAGACTCGGACACACCTATTGCTATTTCAGATACATTGGATTCAGACAGTGATAATAAAAATCAAAGTGATGTTATAAGTATTGAAAATTCAAGCTTTTCTGAGGCAGACAATAATGACGAAACTAATAATCATACCGAGCTACAAACTAATGCGCTTGGAGCGACTATAGATAAGAATGTAGTAATTGAATGTTCCAATGATGGAAATAAAATGACGCTTAACAAAAGTAATAATGATGAATACAATGAATCCATTGAAGATATATTACTGGCGTCGTCAGATGATGAAATTGTTTTAGAAAACGAATTGAAAACAAAAGACGGCGAGGTGAGTGGTACTATGGGAGATGGTGATAAGATCATAGAAGAAACTGAACCAAAATATAATACATTGAAAGAATGTGAAGATTTGGATGGACCGACAGTCAAACCTACAGAAAAACCAAGCCCTGAAACATCTTCCGAAGAAAATCCAGTGTTGGAACCAACAAAAGATCTTGAAAGCGTTACAGCAAAAGCTGACTCAACCTCCGTGGAAAGCTTAGCTCTTGATAGGCCAGTTGACGAAAATTCTGTAAGGTGCCAAGATTCTGAGCAAGTTAAAATTGATGATACAAATAAAGCAGCTCCAGATGAAGGTTTAGTTAATATCCCATCAAAGGTTGTCATTGATGTTCCAAAAGAAGATCGAGCTAATACAGAAGAGGCAAGTTCAAACAATGTGCCACTAGAGGGTTGCGAGGAAAATACTACTGTGGACGAAATTATTTCACACAAGACCACTCACGAAGCAAGTAAATCAGTATGTGAAGTAAATCATGACAATGGAACTTCCAATCCAAATCAAGAAAAACAGGCCAACTGTGATGTGGTTGAAGAAATAGCCTCAAGATCGGGGTTGAGCGAAGCTATTGTTACTGCTATGCCTATTGAAAATTTATCATAAAACAAGGCGACGTAGTGATTGGCACTACGGGAGATGGTGATAGGATCATAGAAGAAACTGAACTACAACATAGTAAATTGAAGTAATGTTAAGATATGGACGGTTTAACAGACAAGTTAACATAGAGAGCCAGCACTGAGCAATCTTCGGGAGTCGGTTGGTTTAGATCTGTTTACATCCGTATTCTATAGTTAGGATTGCATCTTGAATAGAGAATCATAGGGCACCGTCATATATCATTGAATAAAGGGCAACGCATAATATGGGGTATTATTTAAAAAATGCTGAGTAGTATAAGACAATTAGAGGTATATCACTTTTATTAACGACCCGGATCACTGCGGCGACTTACGGGTGTACAAATGAGACAAAATATATAATAATAAAAAGATAATTAGTCTAAAAAGCACCTGACGTTCTAATGGGCTTTGGTTACTTCTATTCGGCAATAGATTTTTTATTAGAGTTTTTCAACGGGTCTGGTGTGTTTCGGGTATGCTCTCTATATCTTCACGCCTTCCTACAAGGGTCCGCAAGAGGTAGGCAGAGGTGTAACGTAACACCCAATTTTCGCCAGAGATATATTTAGGTGCCAGATAGCGATTCCTTTGTTATACATTCTGTAATAGTAGGTAATGATGGCACTGATCACAGTTTATTTATAAGGCGATTGCGTTAATTGTATGTCGATTGGGTATGTATATACGATTGTATATTGATTTAATACATTATTTTGCAATAAGAACTAATCAGCGTTTCAAACACAATTTTAAAGGTATTTTATGTAATTTAATTTTAGTTAGTTAATTATGAACAAGTTTAAGTTGCTATAAAAGATTGGTATAAAACATAATGAAGTAATATTTAGTGATTCGACTACACTATATAATACTTGGGGAAATTCTTCTCAATACAGCATTTACATATACATTAAATAAAGATTATTGTTTATATAGAACACTATTTTGTGTTTTATTACAAAAATCCCTATAAGAAAATTTGGTTCGAACAATAACATGTATTTATATATATGTATCCTCACGCCTTCCCAAGCGTCCTCGAAGGGGTAGGCAGAGGTGCATAGGTAATACCCACACACCCACTTCACGCCAGAGGTATATTAGGTGCCAACGTGACAGATGGCGAGTCCATCGCCGTTACTCAAGCACGACTATACATACGCCTTTGAATTTCTTCTCAGACGTATGCAGGTTTCCTCTCGATGTTTTCCTTGACCGTAAAGCTCGTGGTGTGACTAATCACTGTACTTAAGTTTAGAAAAACTCATTGTTATAGTCGGGATTCGAACTTGCGATGTATTTGTCAAAAAAGATAATTTGAGACAATACTTCTTGAATATATATAATATGTATGCACGTAGTACAAACTTGTACCATGAACTAGACAATGATACACATGCATATTGTGGGGTTGTTTACCACATACATATAGCAGACGAGTCCTCGTATGGAAACCACGGACGGGAAAACGTAGTTTAGGGCGTCCTGAGGCACGGTGGACGGACGACCTTAAGAGGGTCGCTGCCGGCGGATGGATGAGAAGGGCCGAAGACAGAGTATGGTGGCGCGCCATGGAAGAGGCCTATGTCTAGCAGTGGACTGTAGTAGGCTGATGATGATGATTACCACATAATATAATCATGAATTATTTATATTAACAATTAAATTGTGTCTGATACTATCCGCCAGCAACCGCTTTAAGGTTAGTATATTATGTATTAATTAGCTACATTTAAAAATGTTTTTCATGTATTGAATTCTTTTTGTTTTTTCCTGTAATAAATAATAATTTGATAATCTATATCTGTGACTAAAAACATAAAATATATGCTCTTTGACTTTATTAGTTGTAGTTATAATGTTATTCACGTAATTAAGTACTAAACATCATTGTTTTCAAGAGAAATGCGGTACGTAGGTACTTTTGCTATACCACCCCCTTTGCATAATCCTTTTTTGTTTACTTTCACACTATCCGTCTATTATTTGTGGATGATGATATTAATCTTTATTTTTTTTCTGTCGCCAAAGTCATTGCCATACAATGAATGATTAGATTTTGTCTAGGGGCAGTCCAGTTCTCATGATAGGAAGTGATTATGTCTATGATAGATTAAAAATAGCAAACTCGTCACAACATTTATTTACAAAGGTCCAAACTTAAGTACATAATAGTAAATGCAGCCTTATTGCACTATACGTTTATCACGTGAAACATATCGGTCCCGCGGCGAACGTAAACTGGTGCTCAGCATCGACGAACGATAGCGGTTGGAAATCGCTTATGGGCAACCGATCCGTCCGTGACGTCTTTATCTCCAGCACTATTTCACCAGATCCTTCCTGAAACATTAAAAGCATTTAAATTTTGCAAAGGAATATAATAGCGGCGCTTCTCGATTATACACATCGAATGATGGACTACTTAGATATTGGCATGTTCCATCATTAATTAGAAAATAGCAAATTCATCATACATTTTAGATACTCGTACGTCGAGTGTTTCAAGAAATTTCAAGGTATATCGGCACCTACCTGGCAAGTGTCTTTCACCAACTGCGGTTCCCTAAACTCAACTGAGTTTAAACCATAAAGTTTGATGTTATTCAGTCTGATCAGCTCACTTGGGATGTCAGATCTGAAATGATAGTCAAGACTTAAAATACTTAAGAAGACCAAAATATGCTCTTTGATATAAGCCGCCGCATGAGTTACTGGTTCCTCAGAAAGAAAAATAAAATATAAACCTTTGTGGTGCTTTTGTATTGACGCATGTATATGTGAAGTTCTGTCTTGCTCCAGTTGACAGAAGCCTTAAGAATCGCAGTTGCACGCCACCATTGTTTTCAGCTTCGTAACTCAACTGAAAAATTGAAACAGGCTGTAAAATTCTGCAGTATTTTGTATTTGTCGACCAAATTGTCACTAATTACTAACCTTGTACCCGTTAGCAGTCTGTGAAAATTTGTGTGTCTTGCCATCGACGTTGAAGACCGCTGGCTCTCGCATATCAGCTTGTAAGCAAGTGCTGTATCCCTTGCAGAATACTTTGATGGAACGGCTGCTGGAGCTGCCGCCACGAGCATCTATCCAGTAGTACCCTACAAGCAAACGTTTGTGAGATTTTAGTGCCCTTCTTCGCATACATTGTTCATGAAGATTAACTTTATATCTGTATCATCACCTATTTTTATTACCAGTAAGGCAGACAGATACATTTTGTATTAATGAAAAGGTTTTTCGCAAAATGAAGCCATTGCTTTATTGCTACTTTATTTAAATTTGTTATTCGTCCGTAAAACTGTTAACAATATAATGATTAGATATTTGAAGATCGAATTATTGAACCCTGTGGTGGTGTTTGTCAGTGCTGACAGAACAGTCGCCAGCTTTGTCAGTTTGTTGGCTGAGCGTGGTCTTACCTTACAGAAGATCCTATTTTACAGATAATAGACCCATACGCACCCATATGATTGATCATTAGTACGATTTTGCAGAGAGTTGTGCTTTTTAGAACTTTTCGTGGTGACACGGCTGACAGTATGAGACCGGCTAACCTAATTTGCTGCACACAGCAGCTACGAATTATGTAAATCATCTAGACATCGAGCAAGTTGTTATAAATTGCCTTTAAGTGTGGTAGGTTGCATTAGAAATTCTTGCTAGGAAATAATCTGTAAGACTATAAATGCCTACCATCAGTCAAATTTGTATGAGAACTTCGTAAGTCTCGACAGGATAGCGCCGGGTTGTCGCGTGTGCCCCACGGGCGTTTGACGGACTCCAGCGCAGTGCGCGCTTTAAGCACACCCATCATGATTTCTTTAGCCCATTCAATCTCTTCATCTGAAATAAAATTACTTTAAGTAGGTACTCAAAAGATGGTGACTTGTATTGCTAAATATTTGTAGGTAATGTAATCAATTATTGATTGATTATGTTTAAAGGTATGTGCTAGGAGTTTATTATAAGACCAAGCGGGAAGAAAGGTAAGGCAATGGATATCTTCACATATTTTCTTATACTTACAACAAGACAACTAAACACAGTAGGTAAAGCGATTTATTTGTACATCAAAGTTACACAATTAACATATAAATACCCTATAATACTTGAGCTTGATAGAAAATGGCTATTTCCAATATAGGTATATCATATAGGTATGTAGGTAGGTACATACCTTCCTCAAAGTTGTCTTCGGTGGCTGACTCCTCCTCCTCTACGCTTCGACGACGGCGTGTGTAGGATGTGAACAGTTCTGGCGGTAGTTGCGGAGCGGGCGCCGGCGGCCCGGGTGGCCCTGGCGCACCCGGCGGGCCAGGCAGTCCTGGTCGACCTTCGGGTCCTGGCTGGCCTTTATGGCCGAGCATACCTTCTGCTCCTGCTAATCCAGCTGGTCCCATATCTCCTTTTTTTCCAGCAGGTCCTTCAGGGCCCTGATCGTCAGAAATAATATTGAAATTCGCGTTTCTACGAAGGTCCAAGACCCTAATTACCCTGTTCTAAGTGGAGCAAAGCACGGCGAAACATATGGGGCAAGCCAAGGTACACATTTTGCTTGGGGTTGCTTTATAGCTAGAGGTTCTACAGATAAAGTAAAACTAAATAACCATGTCTCCTTTAAGCCCTGCAGGGCCAGCTGGGCCGGGTGGACCAGTTTTCCCTGATTCTCCCTGGTCGCCCTTGAGGCCCATTGCGCCAGTGTCACCAACGTGTCCTTTCGGTCCTCTGTTCCCTTTGTCTCCTCTTAACCCAGGAGCGCCAACTGGACCTGCCTTGCCAGGAGGTCCTGCGGGTCCTGCGATTCCTGGTGCCCCTACTTCGCCCTGGGAATTGGAATCGTTATACGTTATTAAAATCGTTTTCATGAAAGAAAGATCTTAGTTAAGCAATGAAATTTGGTTAAACTTGAACAGTTTTTTAATGTATTTGAACAAATCTTTTCGTAATAATTAAAGTACTATGTATTTACGTAATTGTAACAAGAACAGCTTCCTAATAATAAATTGTAGTTGTTAAACATAATTATATTGACTAACAAAATGACTAACCGGAATTAGATCAAATGAAAACATGATCAAATGAAGATGATGAAATTTGACTTAGAGGTAGATTATTAGCTGGATTATGATTTATGAGAACAATTTTATGTTTTATTACAGAAAAAAACATATTACTTACATTAGGACCAGGCGTTCCTCGCACACCACGTTGACCTTCCGGCCCAGGCGGCCCAGCCGGTCCGACAGGCCCCACTTCTCCTGGCATTCCTTTAGGGCCTGAATCACCCTTCTCTCCTGGCACACCTGGGCTGCCTTGCGTTCCAGCTGGACCTTCCGAACCCTTTGCAAAAAGAGTAATAAGAGAAGAATAATATGAGAAGTGATTTTTTTCGTTCTAGTACCGATTATTCATAGCAGTAACTGTTTCATTACAATATTTATAATATCAGACGATACAGTGCCGTCGTAGCCAAGAGCTTTACGTAGTCACTGGCGAAATTACGAATGCTGGTTCGTACCCCGGTCTAAGCCAATAAGATTTTTCATATTCAGGTAAAGTGTGATTTGTCACACTGCGAGCGGTGTAGTTTAATTCATTTAAATGTTATGTTTGAGAGATCGTGACATATCGCTATTCACCTTGGCTGCGATGAAAAGTGGTGGTTGTGACACCTAATATATTCTTTGTCTTTAATGATAATAGAACTTGTGGCTGTTCAGATATGTATCTTGTGAATTAAGAATAGGAAGTGTAGTGTGTTACTTACAGGGTTGCCAGGTACGCCAGTTTCACCAGGTTTCCCCGGAGAGCCAACTGGCCCGGGAGGTCCAGTAGGACCTGTGCTTCCCTCAGGCCCATCTGATCCTGGTTCGCCTTTGATCCCTTGAGGCCCAGTCTCTCCCCTTTCGCCTGGGAAACCTGCTGGTCCCAAGTCACCTTTAGGTCCTTCTGGACCAGGAAGCCCTTTTGCTCCTGTCTCTCCTTGCATCCCTGTAGGGCCATCCTCTCCCCTTGGACCAACAGGTCCCCGAGGTCCCTATAATATAATTTTGGTATAATTTGATGGTCTGTTGTTAATTAAGTAAGTATATTGTTTGTGGAAATTTTGTGATATACCAGTTTTCCTTCAGGCCCTTGAGTCCCTGGCGGTCCCGGAGCGCCTGGAGCACCAGTATCACCGTGTTGACCTTCCGGGCCTCGTGGCCCCACTTCTCCCTGGATACCTTTTGGTCCTCGCTTTCCGGGAAGGCCTGACAGTCCCACTGGACCTGTTGGACCTGTAGGGGTAAAAATACATATTTAATATACCTTTCAGATTTAGAGGAATGATGCTAACAAAAGTAAGTACCTTAATTTGCACTTATATTACGAGTACATAATATTACGATTAAACAAGCTTATTGGTAAAATGTAGGTAATATTTGCTTAAGACTAACATTTTTTTTTTCTATTTATTATAGGAGTTTTGTAAACTACACTACTACACTATACTATTTTGTACAGCGACTATGTCACTCCGTGAGGACACCTGGATATAAAATAACATCACTTAAAATCTACGCATATACAATTTTAACAAATACTTTATATCGTCAGAACTAGGGTTCGCCAAGATACTGTTACACAGACCCACATCCTGGGTACATCCAAACATAGTTCTTCTGACATCTTTGTTCTGTATTGTACATTTCAAAAAATTCATACGTCAACGTCAACCACAGCCTACCAAAATTGTAGCTAGCTTTATCTATCTATCTATCTATCTATCTATCTATCTATCTAATACCTTTAAACGAGCAATTCTTGTATATTTATTTATATATATATATATAATCTGAATCTCGGAAACGGCTCCAACGATTTTCATGAAATTTGGTACGGGGGGGATTTCGGGGGCAATAAATTGATCTAGCTAGGTTTCATTTAAAAAAAAAGTTGTTTTGTCCGTGTTTTTAGGCAATGAAAATCTCCTACAATTTCATTAGAATTTGAATTTCGCTACTGCTTTACCGACACAGCAACAATAAAGCGTTGCTAAGCAACAAACTTTAAGCCAATGAGTTTTTGGTTTGACGTTACGTTATCGTAGATGTATTATATATAAAATCAAATGTTTACTTACATGACAAAATGCCTAAAAGAAGAAGAAGACTCATCTCAAGAACACCTTCAAGAAAATAGTGATCGACAAACAAGACTCATTTCAACAAATCAATGAAAATAATCAGCCTTCCGCTCGTCCCACAAGTCTTGCAAAACTTGACTAACATTATACGAGCAGAAAGGTCTTAGATGTTTCACGAGGGCTTCTTTGTGGCCGCTGAATATGACCAACAGAGGGATCGACGTCCACAAGATTTGCGGCAGCGAGCAGCATAACGTGTAGCTACTGAACATTCCGAACAACGGGAACAATGTCTACAAGATTTCCGGCAACGTGCAGCACAACGTGTAGCTACTGAAAATTACGAACAACGAGAGCGACGTCTGTAAGATATCCGGCAGCGTGCAGCACAACGTGTAGCTACTGAACATTACGAACAAAAGGAACGACGTTTACAAGATTTGCGGCAGCGAGCAGCACAACGTGTAGCTACTGAACATTACGAACAACGGGAACGACGTCTACCAGATTTGCGGCAGCGAGCGGCACAACGTGTAGCTACTGAACATTACGAACAACGGGATCGACGTCTACAAGATTTGTGGCAGCGAGCAGCACAACGTGTAGCTACTGAACATTACGAACAACGGGAACGACGTCTACAAGATTTGCGGCAGCGAGCAGCACAACGTGTAGCTACTGAACATTACGAACAACGGGAACGATGACTGCAAGATTTGCGGCAGCGAGCAGCACAACGTATAGCTAATGAACATTACGAACAACGGGAGCAAGGTCTGCAAGATTTGCGGCAGCGAGCAGCACAACGTGTAGCTACTGAACATTACGAACAACGGAAACGACGTCTACAAGATTTGCGGCAGCGAGCAGCACAACGTGTAGCTACTGAAAATAACGGAAAACGGGGGCGACGTCTGTAAGATTTCCGGCAGCGTGCAGCACAACGTGTAGCTACTGAAAATGACGAACAACGGGAACGACGTCAACAAGATTTGCGTCAGCGAGCAGCACAACGTATAGCTACTGAAAATGACGAACAACAGGAGCGATGTCCACAAGATTTGCGGCAGCGTGCGGCACAACGTGTAGCTACTGAAAATAACGAACAGCGAGTGACGTCTGTAAGATTTCCCGCAGCGTATAACACAACGTATAGCTACTGAAAATGACGAACAACAGGAGCGATGTCTACAAGATTTGCGGCAGCGTGCGGCACAACGTGTAGCTACTGAAAATAACGAACAGCGAGTGACGTCTGTAAGATTTCCCGCAGCGTATAGCACAACGTGTAGCTACTGAAAATGACGGACAACGAGAGCGACGTCTGTAAGATTTCCGGCAGCGTGCAGCACAACGTGTAGCTACTGAAAATGACGAACAACGGGAACGACGTCTACAAGATTTGCGTCAGCGTGCGGCACAACGTATAGCTACTGAAAATGACGAACAACAGGAGCGATGTCTACAAGATTTGCGGCAGCGTGCGGCACAACGTGTAGCTACTGAAAATATTGACGAAAAGGAGCGATGTCCGCAAGATTGGCGGCAGCGTGCGGCACAACGTGTAGCTACTTCTAATGACGAACAACGGAATCGACGTCTACAAGATTTGTGGCAGAGTATGGCACAACGTGTGTTTACGTTGATAAAGGTCCCAATCATATTTTTTCTCATACATCTACCATGTACAGACAGTGATCCGTTACAGTTTTACAAACTACATCTAAATCGGATAAGCCGTTTCTGAGGTTAGTGTGCACAAACGCACAGACAAAAAGTCTAACAATCAGTGTTTTGGGTGCTGTTTGCGTTGATAAAGCTCCCAATCATATTTTTTTCTCTTACATCTTCCATGTACAGACAGCAATCCGTAACATTTTTATTATATGTTTAGATAGATGATTCTTTATTTTGGCATATGTTTTTAATTTCTTAACCGATTAACTCGTTATTTTTTATTTAAATTAAGAGTTCATATTTTTTCATTATTATATTGGTAACATTAAAAATATTATTCATATTTCATAAGTCTGTAATTCCTACGAAATAATATTTTATATTATATGTACCGAGCTAAGCTCGGTCATCCAGGTACTTAAACATAATATGTAGAAAGTTAACGTTACTCCTCTGTAAAGGTATACAGAAAAGACGAAGACCTGCAATTTTTGACATGATAATACAAATAATTTTAAATAAATACCTGGAGGCCCAGTGTCTCCTGTATCCCCCTTTGAACCTGCTTGTCCTTTCAGGCCCGGAAGACCGGTTGGTCCTTGGGGCCCTGAAGGTCCTCTAACGCCATCAGTACCGGGAGATCCAGGTGGGCCTAAATCACCTTGAGGTCCTTTGTCTCCGGGCAAACCTACAGGACCTACTTCTCCTCGAAGACCCTGTATACCTGGTGCTCCTAGTGGTCCCTAAACAATAAAATCAATTAACACGAGGAATGCATGAATTTAAAACACAGAAAGACAATAACAATGAAATATTAAAAAAAGAAAAATAATATTGAACCTACTTGCTCTCCAGCAGTTCCTTTGAAACCCTTCTCTCCTGGTGGTCCAGCTTCCCCTTTATCTCCATCTTCTCCTGGAGGACCAACGGGCCCTGGAGCACCTGCTAAGCCCCTAGGTCCAGGAAGACCATCTCGGCCGATTGAACCTATAGCATAATCATAGTTATATTAAGTACTATTAATCACTATTTAGGTGGCACGTGAACAAGAGAATCCAAAGAGATTGTGCTGGCAAATGGAAGGGGTTGCATCAAGACACCAACAAAAACCCTTTCTTTTAATCTATTTTATTGGACAGTGTTGAGTATACATAATACATATTCAATATATATATCCTCACGCCTTCCCACAAGGGTCCCCGAAGGGGTAGACAGAGGTGTATAGATAATACCCACACACCCACTTATAATAATATATAATATATAATAATAGCTATTTTACCTATTGGCCCTGGCTCCCCAATCTCTCCCTTCTGGCCACCAGAACCTGGTGAACCACGAGGTCCTTCACGGCCTTGAGGTCCTTGCGGTCCTTCTCGACCAGTCTCTCCAGGTTGCCCTTTATCACCTCGTACACCAGCTGGACCTCCTGGGCCCACATCACCTTTAGTTCCTGGTGTACCCTACAACACACCATAAATACTGTTGATGAAACTGACTCATATGACTAACAGCATATATCTATGTAAGAATAATCTTACTGCAATCCCAGGTAATCCAGGCTCCCCAGACGGCCCCGGAGGACCCGGTGAACCTACGGGCCCAGGTTTCCCTTCCGGTCCAGCAGGTCCTGGAAGTCCTTCTTTACCGGCTTCTCCTGGAGCTCCAATCTCTCCCGGAGTCCCTGGAATACCTGCAGAGCCAGCTGGTCCGGGTGGACCGGCGTCACCATTTGGTCCTTGAGGTCCTATTAGCCCTGGAGGACCTGTAAGTCCTGGTACGCCCGGCTCCCCCTGTTGAGTATTAAAAAGGTGTGTAAAAAAATACAGAATCTCAATTCAGAGTCACAAACATTACATATTATGCCAATTCTGCATATCATACCGTCGGTCCTCGCTCGCCTATCGGTCCAGGTAGCCCAGGTTTACCATCAGGACCGGGCGGTCCAAGGCCACCTGGAAATCCTCGGACGCCTTCCAAGCCTTGAGGGCCTCTTTCACCCATTTGCCCAGACGGTCCCGGTTGGCCAGTGTCTCCTTTCGCCCCAGGTGCTCCATCTGATCCGCGACGGCCACGTGGTCCACGGTATCCCTGGTTCATATAAAACATTTATTTGTAACCAATATCAAGTTCTCTAATAATATAAGTAATTTTTTAATATCAAACTTACTCTTGGCCCATTTTCACCACGATCTCCCGGCGCACCCACTAAACCCTTCAAAATAAAATATGTAATTTGATACTTATCCCTTTAATTACACAATAAAAGCAAAGATAAATAAATTATATACAAGATGCGGCCCGCAGTTTCACCCGCATAACATTCCATTGTATAGTTTTTTTTATGGAATAAAGCATGTATTGAAATAGTTATCGACCTAATAATATTAAGAGAGGTAGGGCATAACGGGTTTCCCGTTTGAATTTGGAGCCGCCCGACTGGTGCAGGACCTCCATCCGTCAGTCCGTATCTATATGTCTGTAACACAATTTATTGTGTTGTGTTCCTACGTGGTGAATAAGGTTGCCAGTAATGAGCTCCTTGGGGAGGGGGGAGGATTGTTGTTGTGTTGGAAGCAGAGGGATTAAACCTTATGCTGCCAACATACTATAACTCTCCGAATACAGAGTGGCAACGCGCAAGTGATACTTCGGTATCGTGAGCGTAAATAGGCTACGGTAACCGTTTCCCATCAGGTGGGCCGTATGCTTGTTTGTATCTCTTGTTGTATAAAAAAAAAAGTTATATTCAATAATCTCTCCGCTAAATTTCATCTCAGTCCATCAGCCATTGTGCCGTGATTGGATCACAAATAACCCCACAAATTTTCGCATTTATAATATTAGTAGAAAGTAACATTACCATGACCCCTTTAACCCCCCTTCGGCCTCTCCGTCCGGAAGCTCCTTTATCGCCTTTTTCTCCTTGGATACCCGGATATCCTGGTGGACCCAGCAGCCCGGTCGCACCTTTCTCACCAGACGGTCCCATTGATCCGGTCTCTCCCCTAGGTCCTTCTGCACCCTTTAATAAAATGGACATAATATTAATATCCATGACTTACCAAAGTAATCTGTTAAATTGCCTTCTTCATACCTTTTGACCTTCCAACCCTTCAACGCCAGGTGGCCCAGGCTCTCCAAGCAATCCTCTCTCTCCTTTTGGGCCCATTTCACCCTTCTCTCCTTCAATCCCTGTTTAAACAAGTTTCTTTATTTTATTACTAAATGTCGTACTAAACTTATTTATACATATACATATGATTACTAGATAGGATACTAGCTGTACCACGCCGTTATCAAATTAGATTTCGTTTATCGATTTTTAACTGGATTTTTGTTTAATATAACAAATTTGTTTGTTTGTGAATGAGGAACAAAGATACTCACAAACTTTCGCATCTATAATATAGTAGCTGTGCCCCGCAGACTCACCCCGTATAAAACGATTTCATTAGTATAATTTTATCTCGATTTATTTTCTGATTTAAACATACTATCCATGTGTTAATCCAGCTAATTATCTATCTCTGTGCCAAATTTAATTAAGTTCCGTTCAGCCGTTCTGGCGCTATTGAGTAACAAACATCCATACAAACAAACCTACACATTTATAATAATATATAATAAAATATAATATATCCTCACGCCTTCCGACAAGGTAGGCAGAGATGTATAGGTAATACCCACACACCCACTTTCCGCCAGAGGTATATTAGGTGCCAACGTGACAGATGGCGAGTCCATCGCCTTTGAATTTCTTCTCAGACGTATGCAGGTTTCCTCTCGATGTTTTCCTTCACCGTTCAGCTCGTGGTGTGACTAATCACTGTACTTAAGTTCAGAAAAACTTATTGGTGCAGTCGGGATTTGAACTTGCGACCTTTGCGTCGCAGGCAACTGCTCGAACCACTCGGCCACCACGTCTCCACATTTATGATATTAGTAGGATATTTCAGTCGTATTTTTTAATTACCATACATTGGATTTCTCTAACGTTCTCTCAGTCATCAGTTTACTAAACTATTCATAGAGTGTCAGTTGTAGATATAATTACATACCTCTTATTCCTTTGTCCCCTTTATCCCCCGGAAGCCCTCGAGCTCCAGCATCACCTTTCAATCCTCTACTTCCTGGGAATCCTAACATCCCCTAAAAGAAAATGATATTTTCAGATTTTGTGACTGGTAGGGAAAATATAGTCTGTTAAATATTCCACTTATTATTCTTAAATTTTATACGCAACCCTAGCTAAGGTACCTACAGAAACAGGAAATTAAATTTCAATTGTTTTTGTCTCTCTCGAACGAGACTCGTCGTGTAATAAATAGTCACTTACCTGTGGACCTTGTGGTCCCACATCTCCTGGAGACCCCTGCTGTCCAGGATTCCCAGGCGTTCCAGGAGATCCTTCAGGGCCCGGTAATCCTGAGATTCCCGGCTTACCTTGAGGGCCCTAGAAGAAACGACTTGATTATTGAACACTGCGTCATAAAACTAAGTCAGAGCATTTTCATTATCAAAAACTTATTAACTTATTAACATAAATCATAATGTTACATAATAATAAATACATTGGGACTATTTCACGCAGTGAGCTGATACTAAGGCACGTCGACGGGAACTTATATCAATACGCATATGGATAACCCATCAGAAATCGAATTCACGACCTTGAGCTTCGCAGTCAGCATTGATAAACACAAATCTACTCGATACACATTATTATGTTTGCTGGCGTTGATTGAACCTACCTCAAAGAGGCTTTTAGGCAGGTTTGTAATATACCTACGTTAATATAACGTTTTTCTGAGTTCGCAAGTCTAATGTCGTACCTGAATTCCTGGTACACCAATAGGCCCCTGGGGTCCCGACGAGCCCGGTGACCCCATTAATCCCGGTTGTCCTTGAGGCCCAGGTGGTCCGGGCTGGCCTGCAGCCCCTTTAGAACCTTGAGCACCTTCTATGCCTGGTATGCCTGGATACCCGATGAGCCCCGGAAATCCTCTAGGCCCCATAAAACCTCTTGGTCCCTAAAATTTTTTAAATATTTACTCCTCAACACTCTATAAGTAGCTCTCTCCTTCTCGTATATATATATATATTATCACACAGAACTTTGTTCAGAGGTTATTAAGTAGGGACTTCTTTAGTACATATTTTTTTTAATTGCTTAATACACTTATTATGTAGCTCTCTACTTATTAAGTACTCTAGTACTTAGTACGTATCAAGAAGAATGCACTTAAATGATAAAAATTCAGGCGATATTCTTGATGGTAAGCTGTTTGACGGCATCGCATGCTTGCGAAACCGAAGCTACCTTGAAAAATATTTTGTATAACCAAATTAACTGTGCTTTGGCTACTTAAAAATATATACCAATTCTCCCGTCGGGCCAGGTGGGCCAGTCAGCCCGTCATCTCCAGGAGGGCCGTCCTGACCAGGTGGACCTGATTCACCTTGCAGCCCTGGTGAGCCTCTCTCGCCCTTATCACCAGGCATGCCCGGCAGTCCTGGGTAGCCCTGTTCTCCTTTGGGGCCCGGTGCTCCGGTGGAACCTCTCTCTCCATCTCTACCGGCGTGGCCACGCCGCCCTATTCTGCCTGGAGAGCCTTGTACTCCACGAGGTCCAGATGGGCCCTAGACACAAAAAAAAATACACTACTTATGAACAAGACAAAATGCGTCAATTGAGAAGCAATTTATTGGTTTTACCGGTTCTCCTTGTTCTCCCACTTCCCCTTTTGGACCCTCGGGACCAATTTCTCCCTCAGGCCCTGATGGACCAGTTAATCCCATTGGGCCTTCAGCTCCTCGCATTGCGGCCTAAGACAAAATAAATACATTTAAATAAAAGTGTACAGATATGGTCTTTTGGTTAATCGTTATCATCATCTTATTTATCACACCACGAGCCTCACGGTGAAGGAAAACATCGAGCGGAAAACTGCACACGTCTGAAAATGCATAAAGATATTCATATATGATCGATAGATGTCCATAGCAAAGAAGGTGCTTCGGCGAAAAGGTGGTGTGGATAAACCTCTGATTTGTGGGCAGGCGTGAATATGAAATTGACTTTATGTTATAATTAAAATAGTTAGCAATGTATTCCTAGAAATAGGAGGAGCAGTAAAAAATATTCGGTCCACCAGAATGGCTAGTTGGTTGGAAACTTATGGCCACTAAATTGTATACAGATCTAAACCTATCTAAGCTATTTCTAAATCAGTCACTAGAATGTATAATGTATATTAATACTGGTCAAATAAATAATTTAATATTTGAGCTATCATACACAAGATACATATTTATTGGTCAGCCTTCTAAAACCATAGTCTAATCGGATTCGGGAGATAATTTGCAGGGAGAGCTTACAGCTTTAAATATTTTTTAATTTTTGTCAGCAATATACCTATTTATATGCAGTTGATGTTGTTTTAAAATATATATAATATATCCTCAGAGATATCCGCAGAGATGTATAGGTAATACCCCCACACCGACTTTCCGCCAGAGGTATATTAGGTGCCAACGTGACAGATGGCGAGTCCATCGCCGTTACTCAAGCACAACTATACATACGCCTTTGAATTTCTTCTCAGACGTATGCAGGTTTCATCTCAATGTTTTCCTTCACCGTAGAGCTCGTGGTGTGACTAATCACTGTACTTAAGTTCAGAAAACTCATTGGTACAGTCGGGATTCGAACTTGCGATCTTTGTGTCGTAGGCAACTGCTCGAACCACACGGTCACCACGGCCTTGTTTTATTGCAAACCAAATTTAATAGCGCCTGACCTTATTACTTCCTTCGTATGTCTAAATGTGCACCGACTGACGCTCGCAGGGTAGCTGTATTTGTATACATGTTTTTTATTTATTGACTCCCAAATAAAATGTTACTGACATTTGTAACTTCTATTACTAACCATATGTTGAGTTAACATTTGACGTAATGCCTCGGACTGTACATCGGGACCTTTTTCATTTCCCGATTGCTGCAACTGTAAATAGAATATGGAAAAAATACACTCATAAAAATGTTATTAAAATATATTTGTAAAAAGAAATCCTACTAATATTATAGCGGATGAATATGGTGCACAGCTATAATAATATAATATAATAAATCTTTATTACCAAAAACACATTTTACATCGTAAGCATTTCCAATGGTCCCCACACTAGGAAACTCCTGTATCGTGGGAACCGGATAGCTAGTTAATAATAATATTTTTTACCGGGACAACAAACACATGGCCGGGAGCTCCTTGAAATCCTTGTTGACCTTCGATGCCAGGCTTGCCGGGCTCCCCTTTTGGTCCTCTTGGGCCCTGTTGTCCTGGTGGACCAGGGTACCCTCGCGGACCCGAGTAAGTACCAGGGCTTCCGTAATCATAATAGGTTTCAGATGAATCATACAAGCTCGTGTTACTCTGGAATATAAATTTCAATGAAATCTCATGTAACGAACATTAATTAAAAACATTTTGTAAACAATATAGGTACTGAGGAATCAGCGCATAAACTTAGTACGACACTTCGCATGTTAAAAGACACTTTTCTTACCTACTACGTAGGTACTTCACGTAAGACTACGTAGATACTTGTGGTAAATCTTTGTAAGTTATTGACAAACAAACAGATTATTCGTTCGTTGTAATAGTACCAAATACATTCAATATCTATGCTCTATTCTCTGTCGGGGAATTTTCTAGATACCAGGCTAACAGATGGCGAGTCCGTTTCTCAAACTCGACTATACATACGTCATTAAAGTTATTTTTAAATGCATGCAGTTTTTCTCACGATGTTTTCTTAAAAACCTTGTAAGATACGCACACACATACCAGGGCTTAAGTTACTCGGCGATCAAGACTATATCTATATACAATTTTAATAGTGTACGTACCCTGTCCTGTGTAAAGCGTATCAACATGTTTGGTGTACACAGAATGACTTAAGTATAATACTATCTTACTTGTGAAACATCCGGCGGGTGTGTGAGCCAATCTGTGTCTTCCGTCGTGGTCATTGGTGTGTATGAGGACTCGGTTGTGACTAAGGGCGTCGTTTCCGAATCCTCGGTGTCCCGTCGTTGTGGCTGGAATGTTACGTCATTTTCAGTTCGCATAATATGATAAGAAAATTTAAGCTGGATTTTGTGCCTCGGAATTACTCACTGTACTTGCTCTGGGCGTTGTCACTTCTAATATTTCAGAATTTTCCGGGGAAGTTCGTTCGCGGTAAGGTATGAATTCATTGTCCTCTGTAAATCTACCAAATATACTATTCTCATCTGAAATATATTTTAAAGCTTTTATATTGTATGGGGAATGTAATAACGTTTGTATGCAATATTTTCAAAGTATACGGTGTTATCATTCATATAAGTACACTACAAAAAGTTAATACAGACATAAGTTAAGTTTCCACCGTTATAAGTATGAATGTTTATATTTTTTGTGATAAGTGCAATAGTTTTAAACAATGGTGTAATAACAATATGTTTAACATTAATAACATTTCCCATAATAGGCATCTTACCAGCATCAGTTGAGGTCGGATACTGTCCACCGTATGCATATGAATTGGAGATTTGAAAATTTGGTCTTTCAGTTGTAAGATCCCGCCCAGCTATAGCCCAAACATTGTCAGATAAGTTCCTTTGTGTTATTCCGCCTCTAGTTACGTGACCGTGTTGACTTCTTTGATTGTCGTCAACAATTAGTGTATTGAGACTGGGCGGTGCAGATGTAATGTATGAAATTGGTCTGATTTCTGGTTTGCTTTCTTCAACAACTGGCTTGTTTTCTGGAGCTCTTTCAGTTACAATGTCGTTATCTAGTCTTGTATTATAATTGTGAAGGACTCCTAAGCGTTCATACCCATTATGACCACCACAATTTGGGGCAATAGTGTGGCAAATTTCGTAAGCTGTGTCTGGTTTATTAGAAAATTCAAGGATTTCAATATCACCCTGTAAGATAATAATTGCTTAGTTAATTAGTATCGATTTGGGTAACACAGGCTCATGCGTTATTCATACTATTTTACCTTCATCTCAAATCCTTACCGTCGGAAACATTTTTTTTCGAGTAATACATTATTTAGTCGCATATCGCATTTAGGCGCATAAATGTATGTATCATCATTCCGAATTCCTCACGGGGTAGCCAGAGACAATAGGGCAGCAGTTTGCTAGTTTTATTTATTCTAGAAGACAGACATTCTACTTTTTACCTAAATGTTAAACTTACTTCATAATACTGGTCGGGCGTAACTTGCGTGCCCACGACCAAAGCCCCCGCCAAGTTGAAAGAGCTGCCGGGTTTACGGTCTAATAGTAATGACTCCCTGATCTCACAGTCAACAAGAAGAGTTGCCGAGTTTCCTTTGATACTTAACGCCAATCGATGCCACCTTAATATGGAAAATGTAGGTACATGATTACAAGTTAAGACCTAATACTTAAAAATATCAATACTTCTGAAGCTATCCAACAAGAATCCAAGAAAGGAAAGTTACCTAGAAAAAACGTATAAGAAAGGAAAAATAGTAGTAAAAAAGAACAGTGTTTTAGCATCAAATTTATTAAATGGCCATAGAAAGCAAAACAAAAGAATGAAATACAATTTTATGAGTGTCTATTGTAAGTTGTATGTACCTTCCATCAGCAATGTTGGCTCTGAATGTGAGCATCTCATGGTCTGCAGGATCTCCTCTGGTATCTTCATAGTAGAGTTCTATCAGATCCCCAACTAGCAGCTGAAGCTGCTCGTCGCCAGCATCCGAATACAAGACGAACACGGGGCTTTGTTCTGTGCCGACTGAGATTAAAGGCATCCAAAATTAGAACGCACATTTTCGAAGAGAAAGCCTTCCAACGGCCTTTCAAAGGCTTTAAGATATGTATGTATAAGGGAAGTTTATCGGCAATATCAACCTGGGTGCTTAAAGACCAAGCTTTGCACTCAATAAAGTAGTGAATAATATTGGTTTAATGCTACACCTATTATATATGCGCGCCCTCCCACAAGGGCCACGGAAGGGTTTACTCCTTACGAGAAAGGTGTATCACCACTCTCTTTCCAAAGATATATAAAGTAGCCAACGTGACAGATGGTGAGTTCATCACCGTTTCTGAAGAATAACTATACATACATCCTTGAAATACTGCTGGTTTCTTTACGATGATTTCTTTCACCGTAAAGCTTGTCATGAGAGTAATCACGGTGCTTTCGTTCAGAAAAACTCATTACTGGTTAATAAATAGTCACTCCAGCATTTATAGCGCATAAGTGCTTGATGTACCTATTATATACCTGCTAGTCTTAATACAGCTAGAACAGAGAAGTCTTCAGGATATGTGTTGTAGAACATGCCAGCGGCCAGCCGGTGTATGGTTGCATTTTCGTTGAGAGTGAAAGCTGTGTACTCGTCTTCTGGTACCAGTGGGGACTGACAGCGGCCGGGGCTCCGCGTTACTCCCTCAGGCAGCTCCCCGCCTCGCACCACCGACAGTACGTCGAAAAATTCTAATACATCTGGTGAAATTACGCGTCATTAATAAGTTTCATTACAGGCAGTGTGTACTTTTTCCTTTTTTTCCTTAGTTCAACTTAGCTGTCTTGCCGGTTTGTGGCATTAAGCTTGAAATAAACCACGAATGGTTTGAGCTATAAAATGAAAATCTCGAACGTCGTTGTCATAAAAACATGTGATTACATTACAAGAAAATATGAAAAAACATTTTGAAAACTCTTAATAACACCTATTTATTTAACTTTTTGATGTTTTTATTTCTCTGGTCTACAGGGCGTTATCAGTATAATTTAGGTGAGTTGCTTAGTATCAAAACGATAGCTTACACGCCTACGTAAAATGTTTGATTGGAATTCAATTTGTGTGTGTTTCAATGTGTGTTCTATGGTATCATGAAGGAAACTAAATTTTCCATACATATCTAACTCGTTACGAGTATTGTCGTTGCTATACGGTATCAATTGAAGAACCAATTATTATTTTTATACCTACGTATGCGTATTGAAAACTCGAACTAATTTGACATACCTACCTATACGTTTAAATGCCTTACTGAGTTTAATAATTTATTTAATCATAAAGGGGCGATATCTAGGGACCCGCTGTTCAATAAATTCGTTTCATAGTCAACATGATGTAAATGAATTCTTGTGGGAATTGAAAAAATTCTTTACGTGATGCTCTTTCAAGGAAATGTATATTTCAACATGGAATATACCATCTATTGACTTACTTATGATGCTTTTACGTGATATATCAAACGAGTATTGAAGCTAACAAAATACGAAAAATCTAGAATTAAACAAGATAAATTACGCAGATATTCCCAAGTCAGTTTATTATTTAAAGAAGGTATAGATATTTGAGTTGTTTATAGAATACATTTATTTTTTAACAATAAATGTTAGCGATATATATAATAAATCAATTGATTTGTATAATATAAGTTGGAGTAAGAGTTGGAGATGACGGCCAAATCTATTTAAGATTCGCGATCTTTCGAGGAGTAGGACTCTAAAATACTCAATCGATATTCATTCGTAAACAACTCGCTCGTTGTTTACTCGATATTTTTTTCGCAAAAATATGCGTAGACATTCGTCTCGGAATCGAAAGTAAAAATATTGAAATGAAACAAATATTATTTACTCACCGTCGCCGTTTCCCCCGCCGAGCGCACAAAATAAAAGAATGACTATTCCTTTTCTATATAGAGCCATTTCGGCCTGTATATATATATAACTGGTATGTTAATGGTTGGTCCCATCCCGGTGAGCGTACGCGCGGGACGAAAGGCCTCGCTACTGGCAGCCTCCGGGCCTTGTGGACGAGATGTGACCCCAGCACATGACAAGCTGAGCCACCGGGCGCGGACTCCACACTGCCTCAAACGCGCGCCGCTTGTAGCACATCGTTTAGGTACCTTGTTATTGCATTGGTGTCAATGTAATGAAGATCAATGAGGCGCCAGGGCCTTACAACTGTGGTCGTTAGTTTTTTTTTTTATACAGCGAGAGTGTCAAACAAGCATACAGCCCATCTGATGGGAAACGGTTATCGCAGCCTATTTACGCTCACGATACCGAAGTATCACTTGCGTGTTGCCACTCTGTGTTCGGAGAGTTATAGTGTGTTGGCAGCATAATGGGTTTAATCCCTCTGCTTCCAACACAATGTAACAGTCCTCCCCCCTCCCCTTTTTGTTTTATTTGGCTACGGACTTCGAATTCGAACGGGAAACCCGTTACCCTACCTCTCTTATTAGTTATTATTCAGTCAATTTCGTTATTGGAATCTTTGCATGAGGGCATGAGGTTTCAATGAGGGCATCCCTCATTTCATATTTAAATCTCATGAAAGAAGTCAGACTTTACCAAATTATAGTATAATATAATTATCTTCTTGCCTTCCCCAAAAGATCCCCAAAGGTAGGCAGAGGTGTAACACAACTTTTTGTCGAGGGCATAATTTGATGCCAAGGAGAAAGATGGCAAGTTCATCGTCGATTCTCAAGTACAACTCTACATAAGTCTTTGTACTTCTACTGCAGGATTCCTTGTCCTCCTTCACCGTAAAGCTCTTGGTTTGATTAATAACTGTGTTTAAGATCAGAAAAGTCATTGTTACAGTCGGGATACGACCTTGCTTACGATCTTTGCGTTGTGAGCGGCTCGAACCACAGCTATTCTCTCTCTAGATATTAACCACGGAATAATTACCCTTATGTGGGGACTGAGTTTGGGTAGTGGTTACAAACGATTGTCATTTATGCTAAAATATATGATTGTTATTATATTTTGCTGATAGACTTAACAAGGACATTTGTATGCGAGATGTCCAGAATTTATCCAGATACGTGCAATTACGCATCCACATATTGCAAAACTTTACGAGGGAAAAAATAGACGAGCAGACGCCGCAAATTTTACAAATTACATAATATCGTGAACATACTTTACCTTGAGACCTCAACGTGACAACCAGTACAGAGAAATGTGGAATAATAAAACTGTTTACGCTCACAAGTTTTATACTTGCTCACGAAATGTTCTCCACATCTGTTGCTGATATAGATACAGTCCAATTCAACGATTCGTTGGTACTCATCAAGCGTGGATGCTTGTTCTAATTTTACTGATGACTTCTCCAAACGATCTGTATCTAGGCACTTATAAGACACTATTTATTAAATTTCCAGCGCATTTATTTATGAATAAAATAAGCATTGGTTTTTATTATATTATATGCTGTGGCTACGTCTGGTTACATGGTATCGAAATCAAGCATGGTTACCACGTTCGGAAAAAAGATATTTGAGGGGCTTTTGCCAAGCCCACATTAAAAAATATATTATTACTTTAGGTTGCCTTTGAGTTCGATAGATGGCGCTGTATATAGGTATAAAAGTCTCGAGGTAGGAAACACGTAAATACATATATATATATATGCAATGTCAACATTTCAGGCCTATTAATTGACTCGATTGATTCTCGATTTTGCGAGACCGAATGCGGATATTTTTTTGTTGAAATATACTAGTATCCAATCAAACGTCGTGAAGGCTGGTACTTGTTTAAGCGAGTCATAGGTATTTATATCTTGCTTGTTTCGTTTCGTATAAGTCTGATTAATTAGTTTCATTTATAAGCGGGACGATTGCTGGTGAAGTATGAACGCTCACTTAGGATGAGTCCACATAAAACTTGTTCATAAAACTTTCCCTCATGAAACGAAAGAACTTTTTGTTAGCCGTACTGATTTGAGCGACTCACAAACTGAGGATTTGTCTTTACTTGTGTACATCGTGCCTTTCTAAGTTGATGTACATATCATATTACCTATTATTTTCGCGATATCAATGTAATGAACAAATTGAGTAGCATATTTCAAGTCTCAGTTTACGTCACAATACGAAGACATTAATTGTTAAACCTGTCAAGAGTTGTTCGAGTGGTTCGACCTGTTGTTGCCTGCGACACAAAGATCGCAAGTTCGAATACCGACTGTATTGGTAAACCAATAAGTTTTTCTGAACTTAAGTACAGTGATTAGTCACACCACGAGCTTTACGGTGATGGAAAACATCGAGAGGAAACCTGCATACGTCTGAGAAGAAATTCAAAGGCGTATGTATAGTTGTGCTTGAGTAACGGCGATGGACTCGCCATCTGTCGCGTTGGCACCTAATATACCTCTGGCGGAAAGTGGGTGTGTGGGTATTATCTTTACACCTCTGCCTACCCTTTCGGGGACCCTTGTGGGAAGGCGTGAGGATATATTATATTATTATTGTCAAGAGTTGATGACACTGAGTATTGGATCTTTTAACCGATTAAAAGGAAGGAGGTTATCAGTTAACTACGTATGAATGTAATATTATCGGAATCACATTCATTAATTGGGTCTAAAATTTGATGCGTAGCTATTTTTGTGCCAATATACACATTTTAAGGACTTTGACGTCGAAAATCTTTAATCAAACTCATTCATACAGAAGGGATTCGACATTTTTTTTTTGCGTTACATTCTACTCACACGTCTCGGTCACCACGGCTCTGTCGTTTTATTTTTTTCGTGGGATAGCACAAGAATATTCAATGGGAAAAGTTTTAATCATAATACCTCCTCTCCCCAGAGAGGAGGAGAGTTAAATGAAATATTTCAGAGCGAGTAACTTTGGTTACAAAAGTGATTTCAGCCAGCAGATGTGAGTTGGCCTCGACCTCTAGCTAACTCAAGTGACGGATCCGCTTAGACCTGGCTTAGACACTATGCATGTGCTTTTAGTTTGGAACGTTTTGCACTTCTAGTGTTTCAACTTAGTCAAAACTTGGAAAACAGATTAGAAAATTACTATCTGTAACAAACTTTGTTTACTAGTTTCGGTACGCTTACACAACTCTCGGATTTATTTCAAATTGCTAAGGATAAGCTACTTGGTGTATACATTGATAATTTACTGCCGTCCGGTCTAGTTTAGAGCTCCTGACTGCGAAACTTGAGGTTGCGGGTTCGATTTTCGCTGAAGACAGATTTGTGTGATGAGCACGAGTATTTATTTGTATCTTAGTCGTGGATGTTCAATGTATTTAGGTATATATCTATCTAAATAAGTAAATATATCGTTGACTAGTTAACATAACATAAGCTATGCTTAATTTGGGGCTATGTCAATTTGTGTGCGATTGTCCCAAGGTATTATTATTATATATCCTCATACCTTCCCACAAGGGTCTCCGAAGGGGTAGAGGTGTATAGGTAATACCCACACACCCACTTTCTGCCAGAGGTATATTAGGTGCCAAGGTGACAGATGGCGAGTCCATCTTCACCGTAAAGCTCGTGGTGTGACTAATCACTGTACTTAAGTTCAGAAAAACTCATTGGTACAGTCGGGTTTCGAACTTGCGATCTTTGCGTCGCAGGCAACTAACTAACTGTTCGAACCACTCGGCCACCACGGCTTCTATTAGTATTACTATTAATTAAAAAAAAAATGTTTGGACACCACGGGTGTTGCTTCAACAGAAAATGCTAACCGCTTAACACCAGGTGTGTCGATATAATGCTTGTATTTAATTTTAAAAGCATTATGTAAGTAAAACAACGATGTCGGATCTTTATTTATTGAATTAAAAAATGACCCATTTTACTACCCAAATACATACCAATAAATAAGCTTTAAGGTTTTTTAATATTCAACTATCAATTAACCACGATTTAAAAATAGAACTAAGAACAATGTTGTAAACCAAAATCCGAAAAATGTTTGTAGTACAATTTATTTCTTTGGCTTCAAAAGGTTGGGATGTGTTTCCTGGAAAAGTTCTTCATTTAAGAGAGTTTCGTATAGTTTTGAAACTGTCGGGTACTTGGCGATGTCCAACTTATGCCTAAAACAAGAATAGTTCTGTTAAGTTACCATCAACAATAGTGCCAACTTTATAACAAATCAATGTACCTACGCATATAATAAAAAGGTTCTACAGTGAACCTTTTTATTATATGCGTAGACAGCCTTACAGCCTTACGAACAAAACATAATTTCAGCCCCTTTTTTCGTTAAATGTGAAACATATGTATATTCAACTGTTTTCAACAACATAGTTTGGGATGAATTATGAATTACTTTTATGTTTAAATAAAATTATTCGAATATTGAATTTCGTACAAAGGTGTATATGTAGAATGTTTGAGAGGAGTTGAGATCAGTAGACATCACAATGCTCTCTTAGCGTTATTAGCAAGATATGAGGGAGAGGTTGAGATAATGAGGGCAAGACACCCTCAGATCTCTTTTTTAAGGATACAGACCTATTTTAACTACCTCTTGTGTACTACTCTCATTCTAACGTTGAAGAGTAACACACATTTACCATATACAGCAACACACGTTCATTTATAAGGAGTTGGTTGTTACATATTTTTTCGTAAAACATAACGTTATCGAATTTTGTCTATTGGGCAATTGCATTAAAAATTGATTTTGACAGAAGATATAACCCTTTGATATACCCTTGATAAACGATCCAATCTATTTGCAAGCAAAAAGGTGACAACCCTAATTGTATGCCTTATCATTACCTTGTGACAGCATTGTATAACTGAGGCACCAGGCAAATATCGGCCAGAGTGATTCGATCGCCGACGCAATAGCAGCCGGCAGACTTCTTCAACAAATCTTCAAGGGTTTGCAGGCCTCGGTCTGTCCAGTACTTCGTAAAGTTGACGTATTGTTGTTCCGTATCAAAGTGTGACTTAAGGCCTATATTCTGCAAGGGCTGGATACCGGAGACTACCGTCTGTAGAAACGAATTGTTAGCGGAATATATATTTTTGTTTTTATATCATCTCGGTCTGGCTGGAAAGGGAGTGAGGTTGAGATTGATCCCACGTGGGTTCCGAGTCCCTCAACGAACAACTCAAGAGAAGTATTTTTATGATTTAAGTCAATCTTAGGCAGTCAACCTTACCTTTACCGTACCATCCATAGGGGGCGGTACCCCTAAGAATGGTACGGTAAAGGTAAGCCTTTAGGCTTGTTGGCCATCTAGGCCATAGTATACTTAAAATATGTTTAATAGACATAATAATGGGTATTTCGCCCATTTGATTAACTAGATTTCATAGGGTTCATACCAAGTTTCACAATAAGAGGGTTAAACTACGCAGTGTATT